>JAQGBT010005279.1:0-14650 GCA_034698585.1 Disparrhopalites patrizii
GAGAGATACGTAGGAGAAAAAGGGACCAAAAGAGAGATACGTAGGAGAAAAAGGGACCAAAAGAGAGATACGTAGGAGAAAAAGGGACCAAAAGAGAGATACGTAGGAGAAAAAGGGACCAAAAGAGAGATAAGTAGGAGAAAATGGAGGGAGAGATAAGTGAGGGGAAGATAGATATAAGTAAATACAAAAAAGGAGATGAAAAGAGATAAATAAAGAGAAATTGTTGGAGAATAATCCAAAAATTTAGATCCCTTCAGCATTGAGTCTAATTCTGTTCTCCTCCCCCGGTCTAACCCAGCATAAATAACTTGTTACAGGCACAAAATAGACGAAGAGAAAAGTAGAGCGAGAGAAAGAGAGCGAGATAGGGAGAGACGGAGGAAGGGTGTGGGATGGACTCCAGGCGCACAGATTCTAATTGCCAACAATCACGTCTGATTGAGAGATATCATTAGAGAGGGAAAAGGAGCCACCCAAGAGAATACCACAAAGTACATATGCTGTAGGTATACCGTTTATTATTATTTCCTTCATTTTATATATTTTTGAGTGAGTATTTTAGGGAAAATGTATGGAAGCCTCCTCTTGCCCCCAAAAAATATTTACCTATCTCGCTCCTACTCAACGTGGACTTTTGTATGTGGAGGAGAGAAATAAATGGAGGAGTTGATTTCTGAACCCTTTATTTATACCCAAAAAGAGCGTTGATGCGTATAGAAATAGTGGCAGCCTTTCTTTCCAAATTTTTCTGGCATTTTCCTTTTTTTTGTCGAAATCAGCAGTTAATAAAGTTCTCCCTGTTCGAAGAAAATGAGTCAGAAATTGAGAAGGAGGGAGTGCAAGAGCAAAAAAAAGGGACAAATTACAAGTATTAACCAAAAATCGTTTGGTAAAATGGACTCCCATAATATTCCCTCCTCCCTCGAGAACATCCAATAACCCTTATTAACTAATCAACAGTCTCTTGGCTTTAATTATTCATTCTGGATCTCAGAGAAATATATATTTTTTTTTGTTGCAGGAACCAATCAACAAATTTATAGTTATACGGTACGAATAAGCCTCTTATTTCCCACCAGCCGCACCAAGACGTCCGTATTTTCATTCCGCTTCGTAAGTATTTATTTTCTCCCCTTCGTCTCCACAGATAATCCCACCTCCTCCGATTTTACTCATGGATTCACTTACAAGAAATCAATGAGGAAGAAGATGAAAAAATATCGGTAAACCACGATACTTGATTTCCCCCCTTTCCTACCTTCCTCCGGATGGAACACACACAAACACTTAGCGGTAATTATAATTTCTCATCGTGTGGTAAATAATAACAAGATTTAATATTAGGCTGATCCAGTGGGAGGAGAAGTTGTGAAGGGAGAAAACCTTGGCGCTCATGCCTCTTTGTATCGTGGATAAACCTCTTGCTCTTATCATTTGAGGTGGCTAAATGCATGGAATTAGGAGGAAGGACGAAGTCGTAAGTTACAATTATAAATATTCCTTCTCCCCCAAAAAATGTTCTTCGTTGACAGCTAAATCTATTCGAAATCTTTATCCTCGTTCTGAAATTATCCGTGTGCCGGGAAAGTACGTAGAAGAGAGAGAGAGAGAGAATAAAAAATAGAGACATAAAAGAAACGGCAACGCACAGACCCAGCGAGACAGAAGTAGTCGTCGGAGGTGGTTCTTCTCTTCTATTAATTAACCTTGATTACTTGCTAAATGTTTTCTCTTTTTTCATCGTCTGCAATTAAATTTAAACGCTACATACCTACCTTTATTTATACCCCTGTCTTCCCTAAACACTATCGTCTTTCCTTTGAAATTGTTCCGTTTTTTCAGGAGGTTTTTAATCTCCTCTCCTCTTTTCTTACTTTCATTCATTCCACCTAGGTAAGTCTCCGTCTTCATCTCCTTTCACTTCAATCTCACCGTTTTAACTCATTTTTTCAAAGAATTTTCATTGACCACTACATGACTAATGAATGTTATTTGTTTGTGCAGTGAACCTCTTTGGAAATGAAAGAGTTTGCATGGTGTAAAATTAAATCCCTCATCATCTCTTCTTTATTATGGAAGAAGAGAGAGAGAGAGAGAGAGAGAGAAAACAACCATATTTTTTTGTTCCGCACACCCTAACACTTCACAATGAGTTGATGGACATAGTCATTCGAAGAGAGGGAGAGACCGAGAAAGAGAGAGAAAGAGATGGAGAGCGAGGAAAACAAAAAAGGGGGAGAATAAGAAAAAGAGAAAAAAGTGACAGAGAAGAAAGAGAAACTGTATAGAAATGAATACTGTGTAAATGGAGCATTATCCTTTATGGTTTTAAGGAGTCACATATCCTTATAGACTCGTTACAAAAAGAGTGCATATAATCCTTTTTTTCCCCTGTTGTGAAGTCAAAGGCAAGGATTTTCGGATCCCTCCAAATAATAATAACAGCATCAGGCTGAGTTCCTTTTTCTTGTCCCTCGTGCAGGTGTTGTAAGTAGCATCTCCAAACATACTTCGTAATCAATTAGACACAAAGGGGAAATCAAGCGCTCTTGCACCACCGACATTCACATGCAAGTCATCTCCATATATTTTCACTGTCGCTACCATCTCCAATCATCCAAGGTCTGGGACATACAAAGGCCTTTCAATTCCGTGTACTTTAGCTTTTTACAATGTCATATTGGTATTATTCTCCTAATAATCTTATTCACCTCTCGAGTGAGAATCAATTGGGGTACATCCCGTCACTTCATCCTCCCGTTATTTGTTGGTTCTTCTTGTCTACCAAAGGAAATCAATTGTAATTCCCTCTTAATTACCTTTAATCGTCTTGCCCCTACAGCGTCATTCCCTTTCAGTTAGCTTGTATATCCCGACATGATGGGCTTTTTAACTCGTATCATGGGAAATGTGTATTTCAAATTGTATAGGAAAACCTTTCCACAGCAGTGTAAAAACCATCATTTCTGCCACTGAAAAAATGAGTTCTGTGCGTGAAACGAGACATCAAAATTGGTGGTATTTGCATACGCTAAAACTGGTTTGGTCAATGTGGCCTCCCTGTAAAAGTTGCATTACGTGCCACTGCAAATGCAAAAGATGGCCTGAGGGAGAGTCAAAAGGGTCCTGGTGCACTCCATGAAATCGGTGTACAATTGTACAGATGCACATAAAGTGCTATTGGAGCAGGCCGTATTCGACATGAATGGGATGGGAAGGAGAGAAAAAACGAGGCCGACAATTGAGAGGGAAACTGCGGAGGGAGACGAAAAGGACAAGGAGAGAAAAGAGACAATAGGTGGTGAATGATACATTAGAGTGGTCACAGGCCACTTACAATGGTGAATTGTTACGTATAAGCAGTAGGAGATTGACGTGAATTGCCACATTACAATGGGAGGGAGCACCCTGGAATTTTATATGGAGACATTGACGACGCGAGGCGGACGCGGATGTGGAAGAGGGCGAAATCGGGGAAAAGACCACACAATTACTATTGGACATTCAAAACCGAGGAATTCGTCCGTGTAATCATTGCGCATTTTATCACCAAAACAATTAGATATGGTATTTTAAAGGGAAAAAACATTTTCGTCATTCAATGCTTCCTCTACATTAAATGAAATATCAAAAAATCTTTGCCATCTCTGCTCCCGTTGCAGCGTTTTTCGCCTTCCTATTTTATTGCTTATTTTAATTTCCCGCCTTAATTTTAACTCTCCCGCTTTCGGAGCGTCCCTGACAAACTTTACTCCTGAAATTAGTATCCTGATAGCTTCATTCATCTCGTTGATCCGCAGATTCATCTTCACTCATCTTCCTCGATTTTCTCCCTTAAAAAATAGACAATTCAAAAAGAAACAAAGGCCCCTTCCCCCCTCTCTAAAAACATATATTTACCCAAAGAAAAAATGAGCAACTACAATTCTTGCATCGGCCATAAGAAAGAAAGAGAAACGATACCATTGTGTGGAAGGCTTCCCACAAAAGTAGAGCGTACTTTGTGACATAAAAGGAATCCACACAAATAATTACGTAAATTTACTTATTGAGAGGGGGAGGAACAGAAGAAAGCTCTTGTTCTCCCCGAAACATCATTATTCCCTCAAAAAAATCCCTCCGCAGATGGTCCCATGAGCCTATAAATAAATGAAGGCTCTCTTCAAAGGGAACCAATGTGTTACCAACATGTTTCGGACAGGACTCGGAAAACTTGTCAGAAAAAGTGTAACAAACGATAGACAGAGGGAAAAGGAAGAGAGAGAGAGAGAAAGGGACAGAAGAAGAAGATGATGATGAAGATGAAAAAAAAAGGAACCAAGCCATAACTCAAGAATTGGGTTCCAAGAAGGGAGGAGAGAAGGCACCGTGTGCCACAGTCCGTTCAATTGGCTACGCTCCGGTAGGTCAGATATTAGTACAGGCCCAATCCCCATCCAAAACCATCCATAATTCAAGGGAGAAAGAGAAGGAAGAGAAAGAGAGCGAGAAACGGACGTGTATACACACGTTTAAATGAACACATTTACCAGAACATGTACATTTTAGATGTGGAAGGCACACATTCACACCAGACCACCTTTGATATTTCCATACAAATTTCTCAAATCTACATTTCACTTTCCATCCTCACCTTGTCTCTCGCTCTCTCTCTCTCCTCCTACTACTATTGTCTCTCTTTCTCTCTCTCTCCCCCTCTCTTTCTTCCTTCATACGTTGACGGGAATAGTAAGACCGCGACCCTGGGATGCACCCACGACTACTAAAGTGTCAGAGAACGTTTACACGCTACACTTGCTCTACATATTTTTTTTTCTGGTTCGGGGCATACTTTTTTGGGATGGGTTCACCCCCTACGTGATAAGAACACATGCAGACCCATGTGTTTGTGTCCTCTTTACGCACACTTCCTTCCACGTTTCCTTCTCCCAGCCTTTGGGGGAAAATAAGGTACAGGGCAAAAGTGCTTTGTCCATACGCACGTAACATATCCCACACACACCGAGAGAGAGAGAGAGAGAGAAATGGAGAAGTGAGCATTTATGTACAAGCAATTTCTCGCACACACACAGTGGAAATGTTTTGGGAACACTTTGTAATCAACAACAATTTACACGTAAATAGACACGCAGAGAGGGAGAGAGAGAGAAAGAAAGACATATAACGAGAGCATGGAGAGAGCGGGTGAAAAATTGAAAGGAGCAAAGAAAGAGAGTGAGAGAGAAAGATGTAACAATTTCATCCCTCGCTCTCACCTTGTTTTCTGTGTTCCGACAAAGGAGACAACAATTCAATTAATTTTCGTCGACACCTCACACATACCAATTCTCCTGTCCGTATCTCCCTGGAAAAAACCCTCTATTTTTCTGGATGGCTTCGCCGTTACACATATCTTTAATACACACAACACCAACTCATTATCCTTTTAGTGGAGCAAAAGGAGGAAACAAATGGCATGGTATATTTTCCAGTCTCTTCTCATTCTCCTTCTTTGTTGTCTTTATTATCTACTTTTTTTTCTCCCTTTTTTTTCACCCTGTCATTTGAGAAACACACCTTTTTTTCGCAAACAATTGATTTTTTCTTGGAGAAGCAGTTGAAGAGGTGGAGGAGGAGGAGGCAGTGAGGGTAAAAATTGATTTTTTCCCCTTTCTTCTCATATGTTTTCTTATTTTTTTCCCTTTCCTCGCCCGCACTTTGTCTCGCTCTCTTTCTAATTGCAGGCTCCCGCACTCCTTCCTTTCCCTGACGGACAGCACCACAATGCTATCCAAATCCTTTTTGTGACTGGTAGACATTAAATTAAAATTACTCGGGGTAAGGTAAGGAATGGGAGGGAGACGGAGAGTCATTGCTGGACGAAAGGCCTTAGATTTTGCCAACATTTCTCTCTCTCATCTCTACCCCGTTTCTGTCTCGCTCTCTCTCTCTCTGTCTGTCCCGCTTTTCCACTTGAATTCCATCGCCTCCACCCATTTCGGTGGTCGCTCTACCTTTTTTTCGCACTGTGCAAACAACGTAGTACTAATCAAGTTAGACTTTATTCAATTTTAAAGGTAGACATAATTTTTTTTGTCCAAGCCCACCCACTGGAAATTGAGTAGAGGCAAGCAGTAGTATCTTTTAAATGTACTAATTCTATCTTCCCAAAGGTGTAAAAGTAATATGAATTCGTGGATGACAGGGTGGGTAATAACGGGAGACATCCAGAAATGTCTTTGTGAACATTTCTTTTGTAATACCTGCTCTTCCTCCACCGACGTATTTCCCCGTCACCTCCTTCCCCTTTCCAGTCGAAGGAGGGTTGCTGGACGGAATAAAGAAAAAATGGTGTACATTGTGAGCTTCTGGGAGTCTCGGAGGAAGTAATACAGCGATTGTCTGGATGTGCCAAGGAACGAGCGGAAGAAAGAGAGATAGATGAAAGTAAATGAAAGTGGATTTTTCTCTTTTTCTTTGATATTCTGAGCGAGAATAATCAATTTGCAGGGAGGAGGAAATGCCTGAATTACTCTTGACGCTCCTCATGTATGGGAACGAAGTTAGTAGCAGTCGTCTCCCTGGTTGCATTTGATCACTCTCCACATCTCGCTCTCTCTCTTTCTATCCTTCCTTCTTTCTCTCATCTTGTTCCGTATGTGTGAAGCTTGAAGCTTGATTAGCCACACTCTTTTTTTTCTATATTTTCAACCTCTCGCTTTCTCGCTCTCATCATTCATCTACAAGTTCTCCAACGCATTCTACTGATCTTTTAGACAAAAAACGACATAACTGTACTTTGCCTCCTTCATTTAGCCTCCTCTTGAAGCAGTTTTTCCCGTCTGCTACCAATATTACTTTGTTAAATACATTTTATGTTCCTTTATTAACTTTGTTGCTCATTTTTGTTTCGAGTTCAATTAGTGTCACCTCTGACCCAAAACTCTTTACTGTTGTCTCTTTCTGTCTCTCGATATGTTTCTATATTTTCTTCTCTTCGTCATTCTCTCTTTTTGTTTCTTTCTATCCACACCTCTCTTTGCCTCCGTATTCGCTCCGTTTCGTACGCTGTTTTCCCTACTTTCTCTATTTATCTTCTCTTGTCATTTGTGTATTTTGTCCCTCCTTTCCCCCCCCCATCGCTCTCTTTTTCCCCGTCTCCTTCCCCCTCTTTTATTTCACATCCTTGAAGCTGAAGCTGTCCTTTCATTGTTGAAGCTGGTTGAAGTTCTCTCTCCACCGTCTTTTTCGTCTCTTTATTCTGCACCATTTTTGTCTATTTGCTTATATGTATCTACTTGTGAAGGGAAATCTTCGTTTCCACGAATGTCTCTCAAAGGTAATTATATGGACAAGTAATCGAATAAATTTCCTTTTAATTCGCTGTCTTTCCTACGTGTTTTCGGCTCTTTTTTAGCTTAAATTGTAACGGATTGCAGCCTGTGCCATCAGCTTCCACAATACCCACCGACACATGAATACAAAATCATTTGCTGTGTACAATTGTTATTTTCTACACGAGGGGAAAAATTGATTTTTTTACCAAAATGAATAGCAACAAATGTTTTTCTATAAGTTAATATTCAAAAACTCCGTCCAAGTACTCCCGTTCTTCCATGACTGTGCTTTGTTATGGAGGTAGCATCCCGTTTGCGAATAGATACTTATGTATGTAAGTTTATGCTCTTCCAGCGAGAGAAGAACCTGACAGTATACACACATGTATGTCCTGGAAGACAATGACGGAACTGGGGAGTACAACGGAACAAAAAGGGGGGATAAGTAAATACAGGGGAAAAAAAGTTTTTGTCATCTGAGATAAAATCACAAATCCATGCAGGGTCCATAATATAATGAAGTATTCGTCAAAAGATAAAAAACCAAGTTAATCTGTGCCAGATTAAATATTAAAAAAAAACCTAAAGTTGCAGGTATTGCATGTATGTACATAGGGGCACATGTGCTCTTCATCTCCCTCTTTCTCTCTCCTGTTCGTACATGTTAGGGTTACGTTAAGTCCCTTTTTTTGAAACATTGTGAAAACACACATTATGTCTCATCTCAATGCGTGTGTTGACAATCTCATTCCCGTCCCAGTACAACCAATACGTGCGACGGTGTGTCTATTCATCCATTTGTGTGCATACATATACGCAAAACAATGTGGGGCGTTTGCTATTGTACGACCAGGATTCTGTTTATTGGGGAAGAGGGTATTATGGAAGAGGGAGACAGTTTGTCTCTCTGCTCTGTAGGTACTCCCTTGTATGTAGTTGTATGCATAAGCTTTTTTTTTTTAAAAAAAAGAAAGAAGAAAAGAAGGGGCTTGTAGATATTAGCATCATCAATACGAAAGCACTGGGACGTATGGGTCTTGCATGGGTACTAGCCAGCTAATGAGTCTGTTCATGTGAGTGAGAGATGTGCATTCAAACTATTGTGTATGATAGAAATGAGTTCACAAAGAGTGGGGGGAGGGTAGGAGAAGGGGAAGGAAAAGTAGGAGAAAGCTGAAGGGAGACAGAAAAGAGAGAGAGAATGATAAAGGGAGACAGAGGGAGTTCGAGGAAGACATAAAAATGTAGAAAGGATAAATATTTAAAAGGAGCCACATGGATGGTGAGAAAGAGAGAAAACAGAGAAGAGAAAGTAAGAAACAGAGAAGAAATAAAGGTAAAAGAATGGTTCAGAGAAAAGGCACGAAAAATGGGGAGACAACTAGGAGAAAAAATAAAACCGTAAAATAAGAAAAAGGGGGAAAAGTGCAGAAAAAGAGAGAACAAGAAAAAACGTGAGGAAGGGAGAAAAAGGGAAAAAAGAGAGAACAGGAAAAAACGTGAGGAAGGGAGAAAGACAGAGGACAGGACAAAAGGGACAAAGGGAGAAACGGAGAGAACAGGAAAAAAGAAAAAGGGAGAAAACGTAGTAGAAATGGAAAAAAAAGGAGTCAGGATGAAAAAAGAGAATGTGGGAAAGAAAGAGACAGGGCGAGTTTAATTGGGATACAGACAGATCTACTCTATTTTTTTTGTGACAATCATGGTTTCATCTCCCGGAACAGAGCGCATGCTTGCATATAATGCTGTATTATTATTACAGATTTACATATAAGTTTTGTACCAAAAAGACGAGCAAAACATCAAATATGAGCAGAAACTGTAGGATTCAAAGAAGCTCGAATGAGAGAGGGAAAGAAAGGGAAAAGGGAGAGAGAAAGTTCCCCATTTTTTGTCACTCTCATCACTGCGTGTACTTTGGAAATTGACGCAATCAACATTTGATAAAGGCATAAGAGTGAAAGAGGAGAGCGATTCCCAAGAGATTGAGCTAATAATTGAATTCCTACTTCATCACAAGATCAAAGAGAAATATCCAGTCATATTTGGAATACACATATGTACATGTTCCACCATTCCCATTGACGTAGTATTTAATCCGTGGAGAACTCTTTCCATGTCTCTGCAACTCTTTCCTCCACATCACATATTGGAATAATTTAACATAGAAAAATAACTCTCTCTGTTTCTCCACCTATTTTGCTCCTGCCTCAATTTCCCTTCACTCGTTTTCCATCCGTTTTTCTTTTCTCCTTCAATTTGTTTGCTTTCCCTTTGTCTTGCATTCCCCCCTGCTTTCTCCCAGTTATTTTCCCTCTCATCAAAAGACAACAACAAGTCGGGTAATAATGAGACGAGGGGAAAGGAATCAGGAGAGACAGTCTTATTATCCCTCGACTTTTGCATATTATCCCTTATACTTCGTTTACATACTTGATCAGGCTTGACTTAGGAAAGCTTTTGAGCCTCTCTATCTCTCTCATCTCTCCTCACTTCCGGAACGAATATGAAGGGGAAAATATGATGAACAAAGCTCTGGCTCTTGTATTTTTCCCATACGGAAGTCTATGAGAGAAATTATGGAGACTCACTTTTTGATGAAGGCGTATGGGTTTGTACAGGATTCTCATAATTGGCTAAGCAACCAACAAGCTGGAAAATCGATTTCTGCGGTCTCACGATAATCCTTTCATAACTATAGTTACTTCCAACAATTTAGGGCTTAGCATCTAATCAACCACTTTGGCAATATGATTTTTGAAATGGTAAAAGCTTTTACTTTGGTTGATTTAAAAAATGTTGATTTTTCAAATTGTAAATTTTAACTTTGGCTGATTTAAAGCATGTTGGTTTGGCAAATGGTAAACTTTAACTTTGGCTGATTTAAATATCAATTGATTTTTTAAACGTCCAACTTTTCTGAGTTGAATTTGAAAGAAACATATGCAGTTCATATTTATTGGATATTCATTCATTATATGTTTATGCATGTATAAGAAGAAAAAACGGGTGGATTTGTAACTACATAGTTGGAAAGTAAATTGGGATCAGTTGACCCTGTTACCTTTTTGGAGGAGATGAGTACTGTGAGGATTGGTGTTGTTCTGGAGGGACGAGCAATTCCAGCGATGTTTTTGCATCTGATGTCCACACTCTTCCGTGGCTAATTGGAGACCTTCAAGTGCCACTTTGGTGGCATCAGGTGAGCGGAAGCAGAGTTCCATTTGGTCTCGGGTGAGCCCAGGTACGGTGTGGCAAATGGAGGCGGAATCATCCCACAGGGACATGGAAGGGTCGAGTCTCAGGATGCTGTTGACACTGGCCGGGCGTGGAGGGTAGCGCTTCCGAGTTGTCACCACCAAATTCTCATCTGTCCTCAGCAATCTCTGACGATACATTCGATCCTTCTTGAGACGGGGACTCTCCTCTAGTCTCAGTCCAGCACTGTGTACACAACATGGACATGTACATATATGCCATGCATTTTTACAAACAAATCTCCAGCTATATCCTCAGCATTATCAATACACGTCACAATTCATTTCATTCATTCACACAGTCCGTCAACCTTCATTCATCCTTTTCACACTTTTTCTTTCTACGCAAACCTTCTTTTTTCCCTCATTTTCTCTCTTATTTCTCATTCTTATGAGGGAAATGTGTGAAAGACATCCTTACTATGGTATTTTTATAGTACTACGATGGGACATACACATAAATCCAACACCTTTTTTTTCCTCTCTCCTTTAACTCCTGAAATGGGGAGCACACGCAAAGTCATCCTGTGGTTTTGTGTATTATGTATACACACGAGAGATTTGTACCAAGAGACTTCATTAGATGTTATAAGCCCTACTTCCACAAGATTGAATGCATGTACACATTGAATTATTCCTTTTTAGTTGGACATACTAGAAAGAAAACGCTCCTTTTTTCCTTCCTGTCACCAGCCTTTTCTTCTTCTGGTTCAAGTTCAGTCTCTCTCTCTCTCTCTCTCTCTCTTTCTTTCTGTGCTTTTATTGTGGAAAAGTTTTTGACTTTTCTCCCCAAAAAGGCGATTGAGTTTGCCCTCCCCAAAAGTGACATTTCAACACTCGGTGGACAAAGGCCTCACACTATTATCACCGTTCTAATCACTTGCCCCAAGGACCACCAACAAACCGTTATTATGCACCTTTTTTTTTCTTGCTAGAAATTCTCCCATAAATCCTAATGTAATCATCATTTGTATTTACCAAAAAATAAAAAGTTTTTACTATGGAAAACTAACTTTTTTTTTTGTAACTCAATCGAAATACGTTTTATATCTGCACCCTTATACATTGTCCTTTGGTTGCGGCAGCTTTTGCAAGTTTAAATTTTTTTAAAATAACGACAATTAACAGTACAGCATATTTTCTGGAATTTTTATCCTTTCACATGATTTGTAACTTAATCCAATGTATGGGCGAATGGCAATAGAAAAAATGGTGCTTTGGGTTTGATTGTGTAATGTGACTCGTGACTAATGAATCACATCCCCAGAGCACACGTATAATGGTGCACAAGGAGGAAAGAGCCGGGGGAAAGAGACACATGGGGAAGGTGGTTCAAATGTTACAATGGCATTTGGGGGGAAAATATAACTTTTAATATTTCCTTTAACCCACCCTTTCCTCCATCGTGCTAATCCATACTATATGTAAAGTTCACATAACACCCCTTAAAATACCTTGTACAAAAAATCTTTTCCAAGCATAATCTCTTTCCAACTCATGTCCCACATCTTTGCACACATGCAATTTTTATGGACTGACAAAAATGTACGTAGTCATTGGTGTGTGGAGGTGTTTTAGGTACTAATTATGATTTTTTCTCTGCCAAACTCTACCACCCCTTCAGCACGGGGAAAGTGCGTTTCAATATTAGAGGAATGTCTAGCAAAAAAAAACAAAATTCGTGTGGGTGCATTATGACTACAACGAGTGTATGCACGTGGAGTTTCTTGTAATACAAGGGACTTGTGAGGAGAGTTGAGCAAAAAATAATGGAACCGGAAATCCGTTTTGAGGTGTGTAAATTAATAAACAATTGCCCCGTTTATGTACAAGGGGACAGATGAACAGATGAGGCTCATTGATATGCATGGATGCTTTGTGTATGCCCAGAGAACAAGTCGAATCTTACTCCCTTAAGACTTGGTGAGAGGGTGGAGGGAGATTTGAGGGTGGTGCTGGTAACGTCGCAAAGAACAAAAGGTGATGTTATTTGGGAGTAATTGTACAGAAAAAAAATTGTTTGAACACCCTCGTAACATACACCTGCAAATTGTGTGGGAAAATATGGACACCCACTGTTTTATCTGAACGAAAATGCTTGTAAATAAAGCAAACAAAAAAAAAATATTTTTCCGAAGGAATGTAATACTTATTAGAATGATAAAAGCACTGAAATGTTTTACCTGGCACCCGCAAAATCAATGGCATGTAGAAGTGTAGTCCAAAGGAAAACTAGGACCACAAAACTCCACTCAATCCGCGTCTTTCTCATTGTTCCTAATGCATAGTTCCTCAAGAGGAGATGAGGAGAAAGATGAGTCAATATTAAAATGTGAAGAGGGAGAAAATAATTCGTAGCAGGAACAAAAAAAAAAGTTTCACTCCATGCTCAACTTAAAATTACTTACACAAACACACAAGACACAAAAGGCACACTCTTAATACACTTCTCCAAAGTTGTTTTTGTATGTAGTACTTTCTTTTTATCTCTCCTTCCCCCACGTTTGCCCCGATGAAAGGAAACGTGATGAAGATATTTTTGATTCGTTTATCCCCTGGCAAAAGATAATCCTCCTGGTCACTCACACTACTTGTTGATCGTTGGGGGTAAGAAAATAGCCTCTTTTTTCTGTTTACCCCACCAAAACACTTTTTCCAAATGAGTAATTTTTCACCCAAAAAAAATCCCCAAAATATACTCTTCTTTTACGTCCCCGAATATTTGTTGGTTCACAAAAAAAAACCGAATATTTCCGGAAATTATCTGTAATAGTCGAAGATTAAAATACTATGTATTTTTTTGTAAATGGTGTACGAGAGGGGAACACGAGGGAAAGTTTTCCCCAAAAAATACTGGCAAAAAGCTATAGTCAGTCCCGTCGGATGTGTGTGTGTGGAATGCCGGGGAGAGATATGGCGCAATGATAACAATGGGATGCTCTCTCCGGGCCCTGGAGATTGGTGTGAGTGGAGAGGCTGAGGGCGAGAGATGAGGATGAGATTTCGCACAATGTGAGAACTTGTTGACACATGGACGGACACAGTCTCGAGAAGCTCCGATCGTCCCCTGCTCTTTGCTGGTAAAGGTGATCCCTCAAGAGGAGTCTGTCTGTATGTACCAGCAATGGTGGGAAGTGGCTGTAGGAATGAAAACGTGTAAAACCTCTCTATCCCCTCACTATTTGCCTAGTAGACGTCTGGGTCTGCTCGTGCATGTGTGCATCCTCGTGGAATACAAGGGGGAGATTTCCTATGTTCCTAGATGAAATATCCTTCTCTATTACGGTGAGAGAGAGAGAGAGAGATAGAAACCTTGGCATAAACAGAGATTTTCATACTTGTAAATATACAACACACATTATAGGGGGTATGTTGTACGTTGGCATGAGCGAGTATTGTGTAAAAAGGACAAGGGAGGAGTCTCTCTGACTGCAGGAGGAGTCCGACCACCCCGCTTTTCTCAGCCCTCACCTCAACACTACATTTTATTTCACAATTATATATATGTATACATATGCACTCGGCAACATTTTTCTCATTTTCCATCTTTCCTCGCTCTATCTCTCTCTCCCATTTTCGACCTATTGCTCATTGTACATTTTCTTACTTTCTTTTTCTTTTTCTTATGGTTTTTTCCTCTTCACATATCGTCTGGAATTTCTCACCTTTCCTTTCGGTTGACGGCATCCGTTGTTTTTGCGGATTTTCACCGGAATGGAGCATTTCGATTAAAGCCTATGCAATTGCAATATGCCGATGGAGGGGAAAAGGTTTGCGGAGGCAGGAGATATGGGAAGGGAGAAACAGAGAGAGCTGAGAAAGGAGGAGAGAGACCATGAGAAAGAAAGAGAGCGAGAGAAACCGGGAGACGATCAGAGGGAATTGGAGAAAGAGAGGTGGAGAGAAAATGGCAGAGAGAGACAACTGGGAGAGAATTTAAGAGAGAGGAAATAGCAGGAATTGGAGAAAGAGAGAGACAGAGAGAAGAAATGGAAGAGAATTGGAGAAAGAGAGAGACAGAGAGAAGAAATGGAAGAGAATTGGAGAAAGAGAGAGACAGAGAGAAGAAATGGA
>JAQGBT010005280.1:0-14647 GCA_034698585.1 Disparrhopalites patrizii
GAGAGGTAGAAAGAGAGAGAAAGAGGGAGAAAGAGAGACAGGAAGAAGTGAGAGAGAGTGAGAGAGACTGAGAGAGAGACTGAGAGAGAGCCTGAGAGAGAGACTGAGAGAGAGACTGAGAGAGAGCCTGAGAGAGAGACTGAGAGAGAGACTGAGAGAGAGACTGAGAGAGAGACTGAGAGAGAGACTGAGAGAGAGCCTGAGAGAGAGACTGAGAGAGAGCCTGAGAGAGAGCCTGAGAGAGAGACTGAGAGAGAGAGATGAGAAATAAAGCAAGGGACTTAAAGGAGTAGAAATTCTCGGATTGTATAATTTCCTTCCATGCATATTTTTGGCGTACATATACATTTATATGTATATATATTGTATGTACGTCAACATATTTATGTATGTGTATTTATACAAAGGGTCCATCACTGATTTCGCTTTCCCTTCCGCCGTCTGTAGCTACATCCAAAGGGGAGAATATCTATAATCTCTGGTCCATGGATGATATGCAAAGAATTATATGGACATACATACCGGCGCTATATCTACCTCTTTGGTACAGTTGGTATTACCACAAGGAGGTGAGTTATGGCGGTGCTAATTACCGTCGCATTGATAAACATTCCCGATTAACATACATTATCCTAAGACATGATTCACCCTCTCTCTTTCTTACCTTGGATTGTTATATTTTTACCTATATGCTTTTAATGGAGAATGCACACATATACATATATGTACCCGAGTATTTATTCATATGGGAGGGGGTACGTTTCTGTAAATTATAATATTTTACATAATATTTCTCCCCTCGTGCAGTTTGTTTTATTTACATAGTGATCCGCTTTGCAAAATCACGTACATACAGGTACAATCGTTGGGAACATTATTCAATGACAAATAGCGTCAACTGAACTTAAGAAGTTGATATTCTTTTGTCAACTTTTATTCTCTTACTCAGTCCTTGTGTCATACTGTTACTCATTCCGAGCTTCCGAATAATATAATGTTCTAGGGGACTCATAATTTGGCTTTTATGGAGAAGTTTGAGGCTGTTCCGAAGAGGAAGCCATCGGCAGTTTTTTACAACCGTGTCTGGATGGAACTTGGTATATATATGTATATATATGTATATATATGTGATTATACATTATGTATTTCATATAATTTAAGTGCCATTTCACTTTACCTGAAGTTTCCAATGAAGTCGGATTCGGTAAAAGCTCTTATTCGCGTTTTCAAAAAGCTTGATTGGGTGTCACCGTTAACCACTGAAGTCTCTTGGATTGGATTCATTCAACAGGTTGTCGAGCGGGGTGAAGGAGATACGGTAAAAATGGCAATTTTATTGCTCCTGAACGAACACCGTGTCAACTGAACAACAGCTTTTTTAGTCGTCCCTCGCATAACAGATGTCAATCTTAATGTTAGTCAAAAATATGCTCAATCCGGGCACGACCGAATCATTTGTAGACAAATCAACAGAATGAAGGAATTATCAGAGGCACATGGAATGGGAGAATCAAGCTGAGGGCCAAAAAATGGCGAATAAAGGGGAAAGAAGTAGGTAACCAGAATTTGAGGAGAAAGAGAGAAAGGGAAAGAGCGAAGAAGAAAGATTTGGGGAGAAATAGGGGGAAATAAAGAAGAGAAAGAGAGAGGGAGAAAGAAAGGGAGAAATAGAGAGAAAGGAATATAGAGAGGCAGACATACAGATTATTTGGAGAGAAAGAGAGAATTTAATTTTAATTGTTGAGAGTGAAAACCAGAGAATTTGGGTGACGGAGCCGAGAGAAAATGAAACTAACCGGGAGAAAACGGGAGAGTGAAAGAAATGCGGGTTGTATAAGGGAGATTAGTGAAACCGCGAATTAGCAGGACTTAGAAATACAGAGAACTCGATATGAGTGTATTCATGCGGTGACTCACTTGAACGATAATTGAAGCTTTTATGCCATGGCTCAAGTTAGCATTAAGCACATGTTTTTCTTTTTTCTTTTCAAATATACATACGCATGCATAAGTAATAGCAAAAGAGAATTGTGAGTGAGGACACTCTGAGGAGACGAGAAAGAAATTGTTCTAAAAAGCCATGTGTGTGGGAAAACATTTGACACCTTCAGGCACGTTGCAGACTTTTCGTTTGCAGATTTTCCGGGCGTAACAAACACTTCCATTCCTATCGTTTGCGGTGGAACACTTATGTACATGCATACTTATACATATGTACATGTATCTACATTTACATAGTATCTATACAGGAGGGTCTTTTTGAAACATACTTAAGTGAGAACAAGTGCACATGGCAGAAGTACATTCGCATACATGGACGTATTTGTGTGTTAGCGTACAAAAGTAATTGTTTCCCTCTCGACTCGCCAGGATGGAAGGTAGTGCTAAAATGTCCTCAAATATTATCATATCATCACTGGAAGGATTTTTCTCTGCGGCTCAACTGGGTTGCGACATGACACTTTTTCTTAGATGTTATTGTAAGATACACAGCATCAACTCCATTGTTTATGCGTGAACGTCTGAACGTACACCCAACTTGAAATTGTTGCAAATTTTTAAAGTTGAGTAATCTCAGACCAGTGCGTGTGGAAATCTTCTCTGTATTTACCATTCTTTTTTTTCGTATACATTTCTACACACTTGCACACATGTATCTCGTCTTTCTTGCTCGGGAATGGGACAGGATCTCCCCCAGTGAGTTAGTTTCCCTCCGGTAAAATGCGTAATTTGCGAGACGTAAAGCTATAGTTATATCTACCTTTAAGCTTCACAACATTTGAATGTAGCAAATCAGCCGGAATCCCCAGATTTTGTTTAAAAGTAAAGCCAGAAAGATAAAATCGTATTGAAATTCCGGGATACGAGAAATTCTCAACAGGTAATATATTTGAGCTGTCTTGACGGATGTAGTTACATATTATTTGGAGGTAGCGCGTCATTAAAACAATTAGTGTTTTGGGCCACCGAATAATTCTCACTTTTTTCTCAAGATTCCCACTGTCTCGGCGGGAAATGCGACAAATTATACCCGTTAGTCATTGGTTGATACAAAATGTAATCAAATCAATCAAATGTATACGGAATACTACGGTAGCTTTGAATAATTGTATTATGCATTTTTCCTTAGTCCGTTTCTTTTTTATGTGCATATTCTACTCGTTTGTAATGCCTTTATTACTCCTCAGTTTTTCTAATAAATCACGCCATTTAATTATAGAGCTTATTGTCTGCTTTTCAACGCATTTAAAGTGTGAGATTTCTTGACCATTTTCTTTTATTTGTTCATGTAGCTAGGTGTCTCTCTTTTCTGTGATATTATTACGGGAATTCTTAACTGGGCGGTCAAGCTGTCTTTTAAATCTAGTTTTTAGAGCGAGAAAAGTTCTGTAAATGTGCAAATGTAAGAGAATAAAAATTCCATATTTTTAAAAATTACAAATTGCAATATTTTGAGCTGTTTATTCCATGATTTGTATTATGCCATGCCTGCGCATATGAATAAAGTCAATAAAGTGACTCAATGTCTTACACTGTTTTTAATGGGAGTGACCCATAAAGAGAGTATTTATTATTCTGATAATTAGGGGAAATAGTAAAACAGAGAAGCAGAAATTTCAGATTTGGAAACTGTGCTCTGAGTCGTCTTGTCTGAGGATTCTCTTGATCATGATTTTGTGTGGAAATATGAGAGATTATGTGGTAGTAAACGCACTTACTTTGCATAAATCCAAAGACGCATAAAACGGTTTTAGCAATAACAGGATTTTCCTTATAATATTACAGATTACACAGTTCATCTTGGACTGAAGGAGATTTATCTCGATCTTATTATTTACTATTGCAAATTTAGCATTACTTCTTCCTTAGTGCCCTGATATTTTTGCTCATTCCATTCCTATCTGCATTTTCAATGCTCAATGAATGTAATCTTTCATTCTCTGTGTGGGGCTGTATTAGTATGAACCCAAAAGAATTTCTTTTTCATACTGGATTCAAATGGACAAAATAAATCTAAAGCATTTTTAATTTCTTCTTCAAAAAGGTTTGCCAGTACAGTAAATGTATGCGTCGGTGAAATTTGTATGAATTTACGTTTCTTCCTAAAAAGATCTGGTGGAATGGAAAAAAATCTATGCAAATGTATGCAGAAAAAATCTCAATTTTCAAGAGTTTGGACTTTCGCTGTCCAGCAAATTTAGCCTTCACATGTGTTCCTCACCCCACTAATCATTCGGGGCTGTTTGTGTTCAATAGTCCATGCTTAACAGGAATTCCCTTGCAAAAAGTGTCAAAATTGCATGCACAAGCCCTTGGGTGCTATGATTCTCCCTATGTCACCCTGTGTACACATAGACATGAGAATTTATACACATTTTTCCTGCGACTTCCTTCCACTAAAACTCACTTTACTCATCCACTCGCAACATTCGTACTTTTTAGCACATTAGTACCAACATAAATGAATGTCTCCATTTACGTGAGGAGTTTTTATATCACTCATTTATTACCACCTTCCCCCTTTAACGGAGGAGTGTCATGTGCGTAAAAAAGATATGTATATACACATATATAAATATATACACATATTTTTTTTTTTGGTAAAAGTTTTTAACACTTCCCTTGTTCAAATTTAACCAAGGAAGGACTTCCTTGCCTTAAACACTCATGTGGGGCTCCTATGTGGGAAATTATTACATTTTGTCTCAGCTGTCGTTTGCAGAGGAGAAAAAGGGAAGGTTCATTTTATCAAGTTAACAAGGAAATGAAGCTAAGATTTTCATTTTCTATAGCCTGACTACAAAAAAACCCTTTGTATAGTGAAACAGAAAAAATTAAAATTAAAAAAAAAAAAATATGGAAAGCAAACAAAAAATAATGATCCATAAAATATCAGCAATCCACTGAAGAATAACTAAAGGGAACACACACCGGGGGATGCATATGGGGAAGAATAAATGAAGTGGGAAAAAAATAAGAAAATGTTCACGCACAAAAAAGATACCCTTCCATCCCAGGCATGATTGTGTATGTGACTACCATTAAAGTGACTGAGGGAGTGAGTAAGTCTATTAGCATGAGTTTGAGCCATGGTTTTTACTCGGCGCTTAAGTGCGTGGGGAAGTCGGAATAATTATTGTACATACTATTATTACCACCACCCCAAAACTACCATTATGACAAGGCTGAAAAGCATGTTAGTGCTGACTTATTGTTATAGCACACACACACAAACACTCGCTTCAATAATGGGAATAGGAAGGTATGGTGTGGGCAAAAAAATAAAATAAACCCACCACTGTACCACCACCCCACTTTCTTGGAGAGCTTTGTCAACAAAGATCAGAAGGGGGAAAGCTTCTTCTGGTGTATACATCTTTTTTTTTCTGGTGCCTTACGAATTTTAAATGAATAGTAACAAATATATCATATATATAACCCTTTCTCTCAATCCCCCAACACGACCCATTGGGACTTCGCTGCACTTTTCATCTTCCTCCCTCTGATCTCAGCTCTGCCTTTGACAGCCTCATCATGAAGCCTCAGTATTAATTAGGGGTGACCCATAATTCACATCTTTTCCATGGTAGTGCATTTTTTCTCTCGGGAAACAAATTTGAACAAAAAAAAAAACCCGGAATATTACTAAAGAATATTTTCGGTAGTGCCAATTGGAATTTCAAAAAAAAATCTTCCGAAATAATTGTGACTACGGTTTTACTTCATTTCAAATCTACCCAGATTTATCCTGTGCTGGGGATGTGATTTCGTGTCAATATTTAGTACTATTATTTTGAATTGCTACTACCGTTGTTATTTTTTCCTTTTGGGTGAATAACAATAAATATTGTCCTGTGCTTGAGTCGTAAAAAGATTTCACGAGGAAAGAAATGAAGGCGTTCTTCTGTTTACCGCTTAACCAAGCGGTGAAATTGGTGGCATTGACATGTATTGTGAGTTTTATTTATTTTTTTCTTTTATTATTACTCAATATTCCTGTCAATTTTTTTTTTGTGTATATGATAAACTATTACTGAATTGGACAACCATTGTCTGCACACGAGGGTGAAGAATCAAATCAGAGTGTTCGGATTGAAGAAATATCCCTTTTATGGCCTTGCTACTTGCTAGCTTCTCTGACTCAAATATGATGATTCCCTTGCAACCTCAATTTCTAGGATTCCGGGCGTCATTTACATTGTATTAGTAGTAGTGTGGAAGGATATTTTATTCTGGATTTTGTATTTAAACATTGGAGCATAAACAATAAGTTTTCCCCGGTGTGTTGTTGAGAAAATTATTGGTACAGGATACCAATGATTAATGGTCAGGGACGGAAATATTTTCCACACCTATTGACGTAGTATACAAATAATTACACTCCCGGGTAAAGATATACCGGGTAAAATATCAAATCAGATCTACTACAATTTTCATTCGACCCAAATTCTACCATTTCAATGTCTGTAGACTTGTACGGTCGCTTACACGTGTACGTTTACTTCGTATGACATATGTACATAATATGTAAAAAATTACTACAAAAATTGTAATCTGTGGCATTTTCCCCTGATCTGGTTCCCCTTACAGATGATGGGCTTTGCCGTGGCAGCCGTGAGCAGTTGGGTGTTGCACAGATCCTTGCAGTTGCGAAAGAATCCGACGGTGAAGACAGCCAGTGACCTTTTGTACCAAGTGAATACCTTCTTCGGGGGGACGACAGGTCTGTACGATTTGGATGTCATTTTCCGGATCTTCATCATGTGTAGTACCACAGCCCTCATCGGAGGATTCATCCAATTCCTCATGTCCTTCTGGCTCCTCATGGCCTCTGCCAGGGTACGGGTTTTTTTTTTCTCTCTCAAAAAAATTACATTCCCACACTTTTGACAATTTTGACGATTCCTCATAAAATCTTTCAAAGACGTTCGCTTACATGTCAAAGACATGTATATAGTACATACGTATGCATTCCGCACAACATGCATATACATAGGCCAGACAGGTATTATGCATCCATCCATGAGAGGCGAGCAAAGCAATTAAGGGGAACGGAAGGGAGAAATATGTCATTAGTATGACTTGGACATGGTAAAAGTTGTCGCACTCACATCAAGAGTAAAGTTTATTACTCACCAAAATGATTATTACTGGTGAATGGGAACGTCACGAATTACCAAGGAAATGCCTGCATGCAGCCACTATGGGCACATGGAAGACACGTCAAATGCATAAGAAATTAACTCTACCTTGGCTTTTGGTGTGAAAATGGTTGTAAAATGAATCTGTCTTCAAAGAGGATCATTAAGTAATGCCAATGTTTCCTGAGGCATTTAAGGGAACCTTGGGTCAGGCAAATTTAGAGGGCTATATTAATTACCGTATTTTAAGGGGCACTATTTCTACTTTTAATAGTTCCTCGGTTCGGGAGTAATTTCCAAAAAATGTACATGCATATGTATACGTTATCCGTACAGACTGAGCCGTGACGCGGAGTCATGGCATGTGGGTTGCAGGAGTAATTAGGAAGCCAGTTAGTACATGCCATGTCAAATGTAATTCCCAGAGAAAATATTATTTCTCCTTGTTTAAAAAAAAATGACTCACTTCCATTGTTTTCGTGAGGAGGAGAGAGGGAGAGATCAGGTTTCATGTGGTTGTTGTGTTGCAGGAGAAGTTCGTTGTACATGATTTTGAATGACTCATAAAAGTTTTTTTTTTTTAAGTATTGCGAATGTGGTGGATAAAAATCAATGACTCAAAAAAAAAAGCATTATTACGGCATCGTCATTGACATGCGCTTTTTTTCCGTTTGTACTATAACCCGTATGTTATCAGGGGGTGACAAAACAATAGGATGTTAGTTTTTAGGAAATATACGGTAATAGTATCTCGTTGGCGGTAAAAATGGGAGTCGGGAATTTGGGAAAATTATATTCGAAAAAAATTCATGTTGGTGCCACTTGACGACAGCAGAATAAAATGCGGTGTTGGAGTAGGAGGGAATGGACCTTTTTTTATAGGAAAAAATGGTGATAGAAAAATTGGTGACGAATTGAAATGAAATGTATGCATATTTTTTATGGATAGTAATATTTTATTACGTTTTATTTCTTTCAGAGAGCAAGAACATTGGCATTGTTCTGGGTCATTGTTCAGATCTTCGTGATGATGGCCATAGGTGGGAGCTTCCTCTGCATCGTCACGAATGAGCTGGAGATTAACACGTCCCTGAAGGTCTTCCTTCCCGTCACCGGATTCGATTTCCTCCTCCTCATCTACTACACGTGGGTCGTCTTTGCCTACAGTCAAGGACCGGACTCGGATCTCTAAAAGCAAGACAACCAGGGAAAAAAAAACATGGGAAGACAAAGCAAGAAACGGAGTAAAAGGATTCCTCTGGGGGGATATTTCTTGCGTTTCAAACAATTTTTCAAGTGCCTGCATTTTTGGGTTTACAATATCACATTAACCATTCCAACCAGTTATATATACCAAGTTGTTCACCGACATAATTTTAGAAGTACATAAGACATACAAGACAGTTTTTTTTTGTCAGAATCTGCTTATTTTGTATAGTTTTTGTTTTTATTTTCCACTGTTTTCCCCCCACACAAATATTTTTTTTTTGTCAAGATGAAATATCTTTTAGTTTTGTATACAGATGTGTGATTTCGTGTTTTTAATTTATACAGCCCTACATGTAAATTAAATGTAGAAAGCTATGCACATTCCATGTGTTTTCTCTAGCTGCTTTATAAAGTGTAACATTTTTATGGAGGAGTTCGCAGTAAAGGACAGAAGGAGCTTTCGAAGGATTTCGCATGAAATATATTATCATTTCTAAGCTTTATACACTCTGTAAACCAAGTATTGTATAACCTATGTTATATTCTTTTTTTTTATTTGTAAATACTTTGTTCACATATTTGACCGAAGAAGAGGTTTACCTGTATGTACAATATGTATGTGTTTTTTAATAGTTTGTAGGGGTACATTGTATGTAAAAATTATTACACAAAACTATGTGCCATCAACTCCTCATAAATACAAACGGTTAACAGAAAAATGAAGCGTTTGCCACTATCCACTTTTGTAAAAGGCATATTACAAAAATATTCTGCAGGATGAGTACGATAAAACGCAGCGAGCCCGCAGTAAAACTGTCTCTTCAAACGAGAAAGAACATATATGCATATTAAACGTGCAAAATTGAAAAATAGTAAAAAAAATGGAAAAATCATGATAATAATGAAGAAATGCAAAGGAACTCTGTAGATTGTATTTGCATATTTATTATTGACGCAAATAGTTGAGAAAATGAATTCAGAAAGAGCGATTCCCTACTCTTTCTTCTTCGCCAGTTCTTTCACAGCCTCTACAGGAGCTTTAATCTTGGCCGGTATGCCATCTGATTGAGGCTGGACTCCCTCACCCGTGGCCGGCTGCTCTTTGGTGGCATCTGGTTTATTATCACCCTCATTATCAGGATTCCCCTCGCCCTCAGCCTTCGGTTGGTCATTGTTGTCTTTCGGGGCTTCTGCAGCGGCCCCTGGCGCCGCGGAGTCGGAGTGATTCCGTCGTCGAAACCATTTACATCGCTTTTTCCAGAAGCCCGGAGTAAAAATTTTCCAGGGATGATACCGGTAGGGCTTGTCCTCCTTGAATTCTTCCCAGGCCGTTCGGAGATCCGGATCCTTTGGTCCCCATTTTCGTGTGGGATGCAGGGATGCTCTAAATTTCTACACAAATCATCCGACGGTCAAATGGCCTCATTTTAGTTAATTATTGTGATTCATTTTGATTATTTATTTTTTAATTTGATTTATTTTGTATTTAAAAAATACCTTGTAAAGAGATTTGGTTTTCCTCGTGATAACCACTGAAACAGCAAAGCAAGGAATGACTGATAAAATCAACCCGGAAAGAGCTCCTCCAACGGCTAGAAAGGGCAAGGGAGGAAATCCCAAAAGAAATTATATGAAATGTATAAAAGTATAGATTGAATGATTTCCTTTTTTTTTTTTTTTGAGTTCCTAGTACCAATAGCTCTGTCAGGCAATGGGGAATCCCCAATGGCTGGAGTTTCAAATGTGATGAAATTATAAACGAGTACAAATAGCAGTCCAAATGGAATGATGATGCCCCAACAAGTCTTCCAGTACCAGTTGAGTTTCTCCTGAAGCATGAACTCGGCGTCATTGCTGAAATTTCGGAGGCCGTAGACCCAAGCCACGGCAATCACCTCACCCACCACCACCACGTACAGGATCAAGCTGCAGGCAAAGGTGTCAATGAGGAGGACCATGAAGGAGCCTCCCTGTACATAGACACAAATCCCACTTAATAAAAATGACATTTAATATAATACGTGGGTGCATATGATGATGATGGGATTATTCCGGGCGGGGAAAGGAGATTACTGGAGTGGTGTATATTAATCCCACGAAGTAACCAATGGTGCACACCACCGACGTCACGATGGACCGTTTGAATCTGGGGAATCTATCCAGGGTGACAGTGACGACGGTGGTGGCCAAGGACGTCCCCGTCCCGATCCCCAGGATGAGGAGCATGAAGAAGAAGAGGAAGGAGAAGATCTGCGGGAGCGGGTAGGGACCACAATCTCTCATCACGGACGGGTAGGACACAAAGGCGATGTTAGGGCCTCTCGTCACCGCCTTCGCAATGTCCCCTCCTTTGGCCAAATTCCCGAGGATGGCAAAGATGGTGGAACCAGCCAAGATGCTCGTGAACGTATCCATTCCCCCTACAATCCAAACGTCCCTGGAAAGAATGATATCATCAATTTCCCAACTACTAGAATCACCCAGGAATGACCGTTTCCCCTTTATAACCGGAGGAATACTTCAATTAGCTATGCACATTTTTCCTTTCCGCCGCCGTATCAACGAGATTCCGCTGGCTCATATTTTTTTCACCCTTATGCTTAAAAGGGACTGCCAAATAACTATGGCTGCCACCTATTTGATCTCATTTAAAACTGTTCATATGCATAAGGAGCTAACAGAGGGCCCTCTGTTGCCATTTATGATGGCATGATTGTATGCCGCAAGTTACAGTTAAAAGTTACAGTTGCGATTCGTTAGCAGAGCTCCATTGCTTATGGGTTGGTGCCTTAAAGTAAAAATTTGCATTTTGTACTTAAAGTAATCGTGTATTTATCAATAGCAATCGGTTATTCCTGGGTGATTCTACGGTACATTCCAGCTCCTGTATTTACACTGTATTCACACGTCCAAATTAACTGTATCCAATTAAGCATGTCGAGGGTGAAGCTCGTAAATTGATCATCTCCAATCCGCGTCCACTCCGTGTTTCTGTGCGGAATGGAGACGAACTTCCTACTAATTTTGTATTAGAGGCGCGCAAAGATGATGAAATTATGTACTTCTCTCGATGTAATAATCTTTATGCGGCGATCTTTATGTCTCATTTGTTTGTAAAGGTCTCACCGGTAGATTTTATGTCGGAAGTTATTGTACGATCCAAATATGATCACTGGACCAAATCCCATTCCCAGAGAGAAGAAGCATTGCTGAACTGCTTGAAACCAGACCTTTAGGAGGGAAAAGAGTTACAAAACATTTTACTGAATAAAATACTTCATCTGACGTAAATAAGTGCCGTTTTTGCTAGATTTAATTGATTAGACTTAATTAAATTAAATACCTATTCGCTATTCCAATTTCAACCAAATGAACGAAACCAACAGTAAAAACAAAAACAATAATTAAAGCGTTTTCTTTAGTCACAAATAAAATTCTTCACGAAACGCAGCTTCTTTGTTGCATTTTATCCGTCATTTGCCACTTTAAGGAAACTATGCTGATTTCTCTGTGAAAAAACGCAGTTATATGTATACCTTCTGTTGCCCACGTAGTATAAGGTTATAATTCACCGTATGTAGATTCCCACTTGGCGGAATACACCAATGTACTTACACATCATGGATTCATGGACACTACATAACTACAACTTCGGTTACGATACGATGAATAGATTTAAAATGTTCTTTTAAAATCACCATGTTAAAATATGTATGATTTCTATAATACCCCGTGTAGCATTCTCGCCTGCCCATAATATCTTTCGGGTTGTTTTTGTAACATTCCCATGACCAATATATGTGAAGGGATTCGAATGCAGCCGTTTTGGCAATAAAATTCTGCAACGGACTATGCTGTTGATTTTAGTTATCTAGTTATCGTTATCGGCGTATTGGTTGGGACAATTAACATTAAGACACATTAAGATAGAAAACTGCTCTGAAATACAATTTCCAAAACTTACCCCAACAGTGAGGAGTTTTTCCCACTTGGGAGTGAAGAAGTAGACAACTCCGTCAGTGGCATGGTCCAGGGACACAGCCACGCCGAAGAGGATGATGAAGATGACGTAAGGGAACATGGCCATGAACCAGGAGATCTTCCCCGAGGCAGTTGCTCCCCTGGCAACCAGGAAGAAGATGATGCCCCAGGCAACGAGTAAACACAAGGACAGATACAGATCTGGTGGACCAATCCCATCCTCTATGCTAATGTAAGTTTTCATCACTTGAAACCTGCGTCCATGATTACGCTTACATTAAATATTGACCTCTTCACTTGTTCCTAGTAGGGATTCCAAGGGTATCTTCCCTACATAATGGCAGAGCTTACCGGAAGAACATCTCCGCATCGCTCCCATTCCCTCCCCTCATGTCGATTTCAACGCTCTCGGCGTGCTCTTCGCAATCCGGTCCTCCGGCACAAATATTCCCATCCAGTTCTTTGGGCATATGAAAATAAAATGTGGTGGTCACATTGTCCAGGAATTCCTGGCAATGGACGTCCGTCCGGGGCTTCCCATCCAGGAGCAACAGCTTCTGTGTGCATCCATCCCAGGGAAGAGGATTCCAAAAGGAGTAGATGGCGTACAGGATGATTATGGCCATGATGTTGGCGTAGAAGGTGACGGTAAAGGCTGAGGCGAGAGCCATGGCGTAGCCCAATCCTATTTTTGTATTTCCAACCATTTTTAAATCCCATTTTCTTTTCTTAGCTAATCGAGTACAGTCATCGTTTGGGTATTTTGACTTGTGACTCTCTATTTGCCGCTAATCCCAGTGAACTTACAGTTAGAAACGTACCCCGAAAAATTGGTGCCATTTCCCACACGTTCGTGCAACCGAGGCTAGTGAACTGACCGAGGAGGAGCTCAAAAAAGTAGGTGGGTCGTCCCACGACGAACATGACAATTATGTAAGGGATGAGGAAGGCCCCTGACACATTGCCAAATTATTAAAAGTACGTCGTCAAACAAAAAAATTAATTCAAAATAATTTAAAATTTACAAGAATTTAAAATTTACAATAATTTAATAATTTACAATTTACAATAATTTAATAATTTACAATTTACAATAATTTAATAATTTACAATTTAAAATAATTTAATAATTTACAATTTACAATAATTTAATAATTTACAATTTACAATTTACAATAATTTAATAATTTAAAATTTACAATAATTTAGTAATTTAAAATTTACAATAATTTAATAATTTAAAATTTACAATAATTAGTAATTTAAAATTTACAATAATTTAATAATTTAAAATTTACAATAATTTAGTGATTTAAAATTTACAATAATTTAATACATTAAAATTTACAATAATTTAATACTTTAAAATTGATGAGTCTATACCTCCGCCATTTTCAAAGGACACGAAGGGAAATCGATAGATATTGCCAAACCCAACGGACATGGAAATGCAGGTCATGAGGAAATCCACTTGACTCGACCAACTGTCCCTTTCAGGCAGAGAAACTTCTTCATGCTGCGTCTGCTCCAGAGACTCCCACTGAGAGGGCCCACAAGAGACATAATAAAATCTGTGCAGTGATGTACATCAAAATAACCTTTTATGGGAAAGCAACAAAACTTGGTTTACGAACATCTCCGGGAGGAAGTTGCCGACTAATGACAGATGGAGGCAAAGATGGATTACTCTTTGATTGTCCCGACTCGTCTGGGTTTTCCTTGAAAAAGGGGTAATCAATAGGAAATGTATAAGATATTTGCACAAAATGCTATTTGTTAGTTGTGGAACAGAATGGCTTTGTTAAAGCACGTATGCATGCATATGGGGAGATGCCCATTATTTTCTTGGACTGGCAGTATTGTGAGAAGGAAAGTAGACGTACTTGCAAGGATGCATTCTCCCCGCCTCCTCCAGGCGCAGGCTTGTCCTTTCCTTGTTCTGCCGTCATCTTCCTAGTTTCAACACCAACTCTTTCTCCTCACAAGTGCTTTATATTTCGTCTGGTTGAACATGAGACTTCTGGTCCTTGTTTATTTTACAGCTGTCCTGCTTACATTGGCTGTCACAGTCATTACTGACCTCGTTTTCCTTCATTTTGTTATGAGGAGAACTTTTTCTCGGAACCATAATAATTTATTTGGCTACAGGCTACAGTAATCCATTACCGTGGCCGAGTATAGGTTTAGGTACAGCAACCAGCAATATTCAACATTTAAATGAAACAGTAGTACTGTGGTACATATTGTCTATTCAAGCTGATGTTACACTTTAGTAATTAACAGGTGAGTTAGTTCTCTCTCTCCCTATTTTCCTA
>JAQGBT010005281.1:0-14647 GCA_034698585.1 Disparrhopalites patrizii
CCCAAAAGTATGGCTTTTTTCATTTTTTAAAAATATATTGCACCACATAAAAATTTGCGTACCACACTTAAACTTGGTGTGCATTAAGAATTATTCCAGCGTGCATTTTACTTTAAATTTTAGAGTACAGGACGCAACCGTGACTTCGACAAAGTTGTGCATGGAACTGAAACACATTTGGTTAGAAATCAAAATCTATAATCACGGCTTTGCAGCGACTCCCTATGTCGTGAAATGCGCTATGCTACAGGTTCTCTGACAAATTTCAGGATGTTTACATCGGGAAAGTACGTGGAAAAGAATGTCCAAAGTATCCAGGATTACGGGATCCGGTGTGGGGAATTCTACAAATTTGACCGCATGACTACACCGGAAGTCATTGTGTATATCATAACTCAGGCGTCTAGCCTTCTCATTGCATCGCGTAATAGACATGGATAATGGCAAACATGCATGTATAAATAACTTGACACGCATTTGTCAAATAAATTGCGGATAACATGTTGTGTAAATCCAAATATCTATTAATGTATCATCTAGTTTGACCTGCAACAACAATGATGTATGTCACCGTATTCTCTAATTAAAGTTAACATAAATTTTGTTTCGCTGAGGCGCAATTGTCTACCAACTTGTTCATAATATTAGAAATACACATAAAAGCACATCGTTGAACGTTAATACGCAAACAAGGTTATTCAGCTTGAAATTTCTAATGTACATTTCGAACGCTCAGAAATTCAAGCTTATTTAAAATAAAAACGTTTAAATTTGCACCAAATCACTGGATTTTACCCAATTACAATTAAAATGACGTCCTAAATTTTCACACCAAATAATGCCAGAAAATTGTTATTAAAAGATATGCCAGCAAACACGGGAGAGAATCTAACCATCTGTGTCATTTTGACCCTTGATTACTTATTATAACAATCCATCTTCACAAATTTCGTGCTTTATTTAGACGCTCTTATATGTACCAAGATTGAGCATACTTCATGATCTTAATCAGAGAATTTTTTTTTTCGCGCAAATTATTTTATTTTTATTTTTTATACTAAACACAAAGACCAAGCCGCTCATTTGCCTTGAGAAGCAATTTAAACCTTGTAACTAACATATGAAGACTCTAGAAGCCAAAGCGGCGAACAATAAGTCTACAATACCAAATGTTACAGGTGAAGCGAAAAAACAAATTTAGATACAATATTGCATTCAGAGAATACTTGTTTTGCTAAATCAAGAGCTTGTATAGGTACGTTGAGAATGTTTACGGAAACCAGGAGAAAATCATCTCATTGCCAGGAAAATATTTTAATTCTGTGTATTGGCAGTAGAGGCGTTAGTAAAAATGAAGACGTAATGGCGGACTTGTTGACACGGGTGTTTTTTTACTTATCTTAGGATGTAAGTAAATAAAATGAATAAATTTTTATCGTGGTTACTGAGGAGGGAGAATCACTCCGGTTGCACGCTCGTTTTAACGTATTGCTTTGACGGATCAAATGACATCATTCCTGATGAGCTCCTTTACTATTATAACCTGAAATTGGCACAACGCGCCCTCGCACATTACATTTCTCAGAAATCTGATTAATTTACAGTTTTTCAGCATGTTTTAATGAGTTACAATTGCACACTAAATTTGACAAAACATTTGTATATAGCATAGGCAAGTATATGCAAACATTTGCATTTGAACGTTTTACGCAATAATGTGGGCTGAACAAATGTTACTATTTCACACTACAGTTCGTACACACCAACGGCCGTGACAGTGAACATATGTATACTACTTGTTACAGAAGTATACAAGTGTAAATACAACAAATACCAATACTCAGAAGACAATAATTGATAGAAATTTATGTATGATGTTACTGGCGTGAGAAAGTTTCAGATTTTCTCCTATCGTTAGCATGTAAGTCTGCTAATGGAGCCTGTACTTTCGGCTTACGCCAATGGAGTAAAAAAAAAACCAGTGTAAAAGGAGGTGGAACGATGTGTGACCATGTACGCATTTAGTGAAATTTCATACATGAATTGGGGGTCATGGTCATTCATATGAAAAACCTGGGGCCAATTTATATAATAAACAAATAAGCATATTTGACATTAGCAAACTAAAATACTGGAATTGCTTAATATAAGTTTAGAATACTTTATTAAATATTGAATGCTGCTAAACGTAATTTTCTGGGTTTGAAAGTATTTGCAAATATGCAATTATTAGTAATTAAAATTCGAGAGCATTATCACTGTTGGCCCAAATGACCTATTGTTGTGATAATATGATATATTTAGTAGTTTTGTGGAGTCCAATGAGTCGTTTACTTTTATTTGTAATAATATTTTCCATTGAACACCATATTCTGCTCTCCCGAGCCGTATTTATATGCAATACAAGTAGTCTCTATAACAAGCCTCACTATAACAAGGTTTGTCATTCCCCCGTGGATTTGTACATTATGATTTTATGAACTTGTTCTATATAAGAATATTTCTATAACAACATCTCTCTGTAACAATATACTTTTCGCCGGCCTTCACAATAGAATACAGGTGTGAGAAGTTCTCCAATTTGTAAAAATAAATTGGGCGACAGTGAAGTAGCAATTAGAACCATTTGGATTTTTGCGCTAGTCACAACGCACAAAACTTGCCACGTACCACATAAAATACTAATATTGCTTTTGCATTAAAGTGTATGCCTCTTAAGAACAAATATGATTAATGTCTATACAATGTCTGTAATGGTAGAATTAAGTTGTAGTATTTCATCGGAATGCACTTAATGAGTAATTTTGATAATGACTACTGTATGCCTATAGGTATTATATACATAGGTATACCTGCGTATATGTAAAATTTATACTCTCAAATGAAATAGTTGAGAGCATAAGTATAATAATAAGCCTCCTTATACAACCACTTGAAGGACTAAAAAATAAAGTTCTTATGTACAAATTGCTATTCCATGCGTAGAATTGCTATTTAAAGAATCTGCCAATGCTGGATGACAGGAAGAGAGAAACATTTTCCAACAGTCACTAATAATACATGAAATTGTTTCTATACAAATTTAGCAAGATGTAGGTCTACTGGACTCTGATAGCGTAAAGCCGTTATAGAAAATAATGCAATAGCTGTTATAAAGGAACATGTAAGCTTGTATGTACACGGTCTGAAAAAAAACGAAAAAACCGTTATAGTGAGAAAAATATGCGCAAAGGCGTGGTCTAAACGAATAGAGTAAAATGAAAAATCGCGGGGGATTCTAAAATTTCCCCCGTTATAACCAAAACACCGTTATAAAACACTGCTATAGGCAGTGATTTTCTTATTTAAAATATCTCGAGTAGGTTGACAAACATGGTTATTACGCGAAAACCGTTATAAAAAAGTCTCTTGTAGAGAGATTTGACTGTAATTCATAGGTTTAAAAATTTCAGCGGCTTTCTCTCTATAACGTACATACTTGGGAGTAATATGCATGATGCGATTTTCAGTCTTAACTTTAACTGTCCTAGCCGGCCTGTCCTACACGCTGATCCTGGCAATTTTAGTGGCACCAACTCAACCCTTGCCACAATTTGTAGACAGCTCTGTCTCCCGGTTGATTCGCCCCGAATGTTCCATTGAAACAATCGTCCACGACACCAAGAATGCAAACCACAAAGACCAAATCCTTACTTTGCTACAATCGTTGAGCCCAGCGACGACGACCACCACAAATATCGCCCAGGCTTTCAACAACGAGTATCTCCTCCGACGAAAAAACTGGGGCTACACCACCCGGAAATTTAGATTTTGTACCATCCTCCTGTCCCTCGAACAAGTCCCAGTCTTTAATTATTTTCCACCATTAGTTTGGAGGAAAAACGACTATGGCTTTATTCCCGCCTTCGTTGCCAAAATCGTGGGCGATGGATTTAATTTCGGTCTGGTTTTCCTCACCACCACAAAAACATTTTGGTACGTTAAATATGACTACTGGATCTCCGAAATGGGCTTTCCGCTCTACTTTTCCGTTCAACGCCAGCGCATCTATGCTCTCGCCCACATTCCACTGTGTATGGGTCGGAATGCTTTCCTACAAATCCCGATTTCTACAAACAATCCATCCCTGCTCTATCCGGAACGACCACGAAATTTGGAGCGTGCAATCGTCGGGCTAGATTTCTTTGGTGAATATGAAATGCAGGAAGTGGGCGAACGACAATTTATGTTTAGCCATCCACTTCGCAAAAGCGTGGAATTGCTCTCCACCATTCTGAATTTTACGGTCGTTCAAGTTCCACGCGGACAAATGTTTTTCGTTCACCATCACTTGTTGCTCCCTTTTGGCCGGATTTTTGCAAATAACCCGAACATGGAGAAATCTTGGAGGAAATCTCAGCTATACACGGAGCGACTCCGTCCTTTGCTTCGAAGGCTCGTTGGCGAATGGCGATGTCCGCACCGAGGTTTGGAGGTGCGAAATTTGAGCTTCAGCCCCGCCTCACTACTCTTTACGATGGACTGGCAATGCTGGATGTACGTCATTCTGTCGATTCTGGCCCTCATCATGGTCTTGGCTTGGGATAATATTAGAACGTCAAAGGGCGATTGGATATCCACATTTCGGAGGGTGTACCATTGGATTGTGAGGTTGCTCTTGGATCAGTGCAGTTGGCCCAGAAGATATGGCACCACATCCGTCACAAAGAGTCTTCTCGCCTTGTGGGCACTGTCCGTGGTGATTTTGGGGAATTATTACAAGGGCGCCGTGCCCGCTTTCATTTATTTTAATGAGCCCCGGCCCCTCCCACGGAATTTGCAGGAACTCTCGAGTATCCAAGGGAAAATCCTGACATTTACATCCGAAGATTTTATCCAGAACAATGTAACTCACCAGAAAATCTCACAAGTGCCCTACCACACAATTCAAATAGAAGCGACGTTGGAAGTATCACGTATCTGAGCATAATTGGACGGCGATGCTGAGGAAAATTCGTCCAAAGCTTAATTGGATATCGGGTAAAGGCTTATTGGATATAGAAATTTCGCCTTGCTCATTAACCGGGGCTCTCAAGGCAAGTTAGGTGACGAAACAAGGAAAAAATGGTGGTTGGCGGACAAATTGTACGTTTTGGACGACACGGTAATCACTGAACAATTGGCGTTTCTTATCAACCCCAAACCTCTGCAGTACATTCGACAGACGGAGGAAATCGAATTTTTTTCCACCAGCGAATGGACGTTTGTGGGAGGAGGGATATTTCAGAAGATCATGGAGCCCCTCTGGGACAGGACCGTTGAGGCTGGAATGTGGGGGTGGTGGCAAAGATGGTTTCATATTCACAGGAGAAGAGCGTTTGCCAGCAACTACAAATATAAATTTGGAGATGTTGCAAAGCCTAAGTATATCGAGAAACTACTGTAGACTGACTCTGGGAAAAAAATGGCCGACCGGATCAAGACGTATCATGGACATATTTTTCGGTCGAAAAAGGAAGAAAAAATGATGGCTTGGGAAACGACAATGGAGCCAGTGAAATTGGAATCTTTGGAGCTTGTAATTTTGCTTTGTTTGGTCGTAGATCTTGTTGCATTTGGTGCATGGGTCATTGAGGTGAATTTTGCCTTAATCAAACACAAATTTCAGTAATGGAAAATAGTTATGCATTCACAAATTTGTCAATATAGCAATCTAATAATAATTTACTTATATGGTACATATTTTCGTCTGTGCACCATCTTCAAAAATGATCATGGTTTAGCGTACATACAATATAAATATATGTATATATAAAAAATATATGCATACATATATAAAATGTATTTATTTATACATAAATATACATATAAAGGGGAGTCTCTCTATAACACGTCTCTGTATAACAACTTTTCTCTATAACAACATAATTTTTCCCGCCCTTCGTACATGTATAAAGTACATATATGTAAATATATTTAAAGTTCTATATACCAACTTTTTCATGTAACAGCATTTTCCGCTCGTCTCTTCAGAGTTGTTGTATAGAGACTCCACTGTAACACCCATTTTTGCCCTTCCCTTCATGGTTGTTATAGCGCGAGTCCACGGTATATATATAAAATATACCTATATGTAAAAATGTTCATGCTGTAGCATGTATATACATATATACAATGGACTCTCGCAGTAACAACCCTGAAGGGAAGGACAAAAATGGTTGTTATATGGAAAAGTTGTTATACGGAACGTTTAATATGTACACTACATTTACGATGGGAGAAAAAATAAAGTTGTTACAGAGAAAAAGTTTCATAAGGAGAGTTGTTATAGAGAGAGTCCTCTGTATTAGCGATACCGTTGCCTACACTTTGGTTTATATACATAGTTGTGTCAAGTTATGTGTGCTTTGGAGTTTTTTAAAAATGTAATTGCATAAAACATAATTTGAATGTTCCTGGTCGATCAAAGAACTTCTAATAATTTGCTTAAAACTTTTGTTGTTTTCAAAAACATTTTATTTCTTCCTTAATACAGTGAACTCTTGCTATAACAATCCTGAAGGGAAGGACAAAAATGGTTGCTATATATGGAAAAGTTGTTACATGGAGCATTTAATATGTACACTACATATACAAAGGGCTTAAAAATAAAGTTGTTATAGAGAAAACGTTGCTATAAGGAGAGTTGTTATAGAGAGATTCCACTGTAGCTATAAATCCTTTGCCAATGAATCGATATCAAAGTTTATGAGTTGCCAATTGGTAACATATTATTTATTGATTTCGGCGAACTAGAACGACTATCAGAGATGACCAAAATACTTTAGTTTCAATTGCTAATTATCAAATTCAAAGGCTTCAATTACAAATTATCAAATACATTTGGTTGATCCTCCAGTATTTAATTACAAAATACAATTGTATTTTATGTCGAACACAAAATACGAATTACAAAATACATAGGTACATCAGTAGATATAGTAATGCATTTAAATACGTATTTTTAATACAAAATAAAAATAGCATTTGAAATGCGTATTTTAAATACAAAATACAAAGAATTGCATTTAAAATACGCATTTTAAATACAAAATTCAAATAAATGCATCATATACATTCTTACGTATTTTATAGAGTACAATTAACAAATTACATACAGATTCAATTTTGCCTTGGTGCACTTTCAAATTCCAAAATGCAGCAAAATACTTCCAAAAAATCTCGTGTATATTTGAATACAAATTACAAAATACAAAAATGTAATGTAAATACGTATTTCAATTGCCAAGTGCATATATTGGCGATGTACATATTTTGACCATATCTCATGACTTTGTCCTTTTCAAAGACGTATGGACTTACACTCTTGTGCTTCCAAACGCTTCGTATATTCACAATCATTCACTATATACAATCTGTCTCTTTGTCCGTCGGTTTCCTAAATAAAGCCAGCCAGGTAATCTCTACACGTGCAAAAGTAAGTGTGAGAGCAAAAAATAGAGTCAAGGACACCCCCGAGCATAGGTGTTATATAGGCAAATACAAGGTGAAGTTTGTATGGCATTGAAGATACCATACACTGCCGTTGATGAACAATACAGATTTTTGCACTCTTGTGTCTATAACGTCAAAAGCCATTCAAATGATAAAGCATATTATTTATGCTTCCCGTTCTCACTTCTGTAGCAACTGACTTTTGTAGAGTTTACGGAGCGCTGAGCTCAGTTCGGGACAGATTTACATCAGTGTCCCATATTACATCACTTTTTCGCACGCCTCCTTCTTTGCGGTTTCAATTTGCACATGTATATATAAACGTTTAAAATTTGGCGTACGTCCAGTTTTTCCCTTTCTTCATTTCTATAACTCTCAATCAGTGATCAGCAGCTCATTACCATGTTGTACGTACTCCTCCTCATCATAGCAGCAGTCCTGTACTGGAAGCTGCGTTTCCAGAGGATCCATGGCATGCCTCCAGGTTTGTTTGGGGCTAAATTTAATTTTTAGAAATTGTTTTTGAGCAATAAATATTAAGCATTATTACTGAAAACATTTGGAATATAGTTTAAAATTGTTACAAAATGAAAAAAGGGAAGTTATGTAATACTTTTTGTACCTTGCAGGTCCTCTTGGAGTCCCGCTTTTTGGACACATTTTTCAACTTGGAATTGATGCTCACGTGGCGTCCTTTCAAGCCCGGAAGAAATATGGAGATATCCAATCATACAAAATTGGATCAACATGGTACATACGATAACTGTTATTTATTCTTATTTTGTATTATTGCTGACATTATTAATCTCTCCTATTTGACGTCCATTTATACTGACTCCATCCTGGATTTGGAGTAAAGTGATTTCAATTTTGTTAATATGCTGCCGCATCTTGCTTAAAAAAGGGTCAAGTATACAAAATTTGATCATCTCCAGGTGGTCTTAATACACAAAATAATCAACACAGATTTATATAGGAAAAGAATAGCACAAATCTATCAAATGAACATTTTATAAATAAACGTTTTGGTTTAACCCCTTATGCAGCCGACTCCCTATAACGGTTCTTCTTAAATCAGCAAATTTTCCCCTTTATAAAAAAACAATTATAAAGAACAGAAATGTGTATATAAACAATTGGAGAAGTTTTTTTAGGGTAGCATTTTCTGCCACCGATGTACAGAGAAAACCGTTGTAAGGGAGCTCGTTATAGAGAGAGTCGACTGTATAGTAGCTAAAAGTGCTTATTTCTATAAGTTATATTTATTTTTACCAGAGCTGTTGGAATTATTTATTAGAAAGCAAATTTGTGTTAAATACATCTTTCCCGATGACCCGGAATCTATATTAATATTATTGCCCGCGTACAGCGCCAAATCAAAACATTTTAATTACCGAATTTGTGGAGTTGAACAATTCATTATCTAGCAGAGAAGGACGATGAAGTTGTGTATAGATATTTAGATATAATCAAAATGTCTACTTTCCCCTTGTACATACATAAATATCATGCATGCAGGACGGTGTACCTACTAAACCCCGAAGACATCCGGGAAGCTTTTAACCGCCCAGAATTCGGTGGACGCACTGGCATCAACTTTATACTGGAAGAGAGCAGCGAAACTACCAATTTCGGTAAGGATTTTCTCCGTGCTAAATCCCTAGGCTACAGACTTAAAATAGCATAATTATAATTATTATTATTATTTATTTTGCTGTCAAGGGGTATTTCAACATAAATAATTAATGCTAAGCACAAGCTCATGCATTCAAATAACCGAAAATACTCAGGAATGATCTGAGCCTTCATTGTTTGCAATCTTTCTCATGATTCAAAGGATTATTAAATAGTACCGGCGACAAATGGCACCACCTCCGGCGGTTCACCCTCCGGACCCTCCGGGATTTCGGTTTTGCGAAGCGCACATCGGAAAACATCATTCTGGAGGAATCCACGGCTTTGATTGAGGAGTTGGGGAAGAAGGCGGGACAGCCCCTAAATACGGAGACGTTATTTAACATTAGCGTCGTCAACGTGATTTGGGCCATTCTAGCCGGTGAACGTCATGCGCACGATGACCCCCGGATAACCAAATTTGTTCAAATGATGGAAGAGTAAGTGAAAAAGGGAAAGAAATGGTTTTAATCTAGATAAAACGCAAGTATAATAGCGGATAACGGGACAGGGAAACATCCTTCTATAGAACTCGGAAAATATCAACTTCTTTTATTTCAGCTTCTTCAATGGCTTCTTCAATTCATTTATTATGGTCCTGGTCCTCTTCCCCAAACTTCTGGATGTGAGGAAAAAGTACCCGTATCTATTTCCCAAAAAGGCCGGCGAGATCATGAGGAACGACATTTTCAATTACTTCAAAGAGGTGATTCAGCAGCATCGGCAGACGATTCAAAAGGGACAGCCTCCCCAGTAAACCAAAACATTTTGGCCCAGGAATGGCAAGGCAAAGGCAAGCAAAGTCGGATAATTGTCAAAAATGGCCGCAAGCCCATTACCGGTCTAGTTCCGGCAATGAAAGTTGTAATATTAATGGCAAAATGACAATACCGTAACGGCTACCAATATTGAAAACGTTTTGGTCCAGTGCCGGTTTAACAACTCGTTCATGCATACAGCCACTAAACAACCAATACGGTACCAATATTATTTATTGATGGCTCGACGTATACATGCCAATAAATAAAACTAAATGCAGTAAACTAATTAAATAAAACCTACTGCAATACTTTTATTTCTACAATATTTTTTCTTACAAAAATGCATTTACATTATATAATAATGTACACAGCAAATGACACTACTACAGATGCAAAAAGGTTATAGTTAAAGGGATACATATAAAGTGCTTACGAGTATTGTTTTCAAACCAAGGTAACAATGCACATTTTTTTCCTATATTTGTAAATGGAATTAGTTTTGCACTAATTAAATTCTTACATATAAATATTCCAACAATGCTACTATCTATTGGATACATACTCAAGGTGGTACATTCGGAAAACTCTTTACATTCAATAAAACCGTCTTCTACTTTTTTTAAAGAAGAAATTACAACTTAACAATGAACTTAAAAGTTTTGCTGATCTTTTTCTCTTGGTCCGTGCACTGACAGTCTCATTCATTGTTCAATGAAACTGAATTCAGTCTTCCTTGAGCTGACTTCCTATATCGTTCGGCTCTACCTCCGTTTCTGTCACCGGATCCAAGAAGCCATTTTTTTACAATTCCTTCAACCTCAGATTCCGTAGGTATAAGATCATGAGGAGGTTTTCTGGCCGCCTCTGTGTAAACAATTTAATCAGTAATTTTTACATAATATCATAGTGTTCATATTTGTAGGAAAATGACTGCCTAAAATAACTGAACTATAACTGTAAAATAACCGTAACTGTTATATACATAAAAGTTACGGCACACTCGTATACGTCGTTTAAGTATCAAAACTAACCGTCCTGTGTAATCATTATGTATGAAAGTCAACTTTGACAACTTAAGCGACGAATGTAGAATCATGTTGTATGTATATATATTTACACTGTACACATTTTCACAATACACTTGCATAAAGCCGACGCTATCATCACATATATTAAGTTATGAAATTATGAAATTTTTTGATAATAAGTATTACCTATAATGCAGCCAAAAAGGCGATGGTCTTTGAATTTGATCTTGTCTCGAGTTCCCGTAAAATTAGTAGCATTTGCCAAATCACCTCCAATAACTCTTGTCAACACACGCTTGACAAGTTTTTCCGTGGAGGACCCTCCGATTCCCTTCAAGAATTTCACCTATAAAGTAATTATCCATTGTAAATCATCTCATATGAGAAAAGAAAAGTTGCCAATTGACTTACAAATGATATGTTGTGGGTTTCAGCAGCCAACCTTTCGTCCAGAGCGAAAAATTCAGGTTGTGAGTTCATTGGAAAATTAATCTCCGGAAGATCCAAGGTTTCAATTATCTCACTAGAGGTTTTCGACACAGTTCTAGTCAGATCTGCAAGATCCGTTCCTATGTTGACCAGGGATCGGACCGCCACTTGCCAAAAGTCTATCAGACTCAAAAATTCACTTTATTTGTTCCGAAATTAACTGAATTGCTTAGAGTTGAAAGGTACGTTTTAAATCCCGTGTGAGATTTTCTATGCGGCCTACAATCCGCTGCAAGGGATTTTCAGTTGCGGTTATATTAAGTCCATTTCCATTTATATTCAGTCCAATTCCGTCTCGAGATAGATGATTGAGTACGTCTGCGTCGGCAAATTCCTCTTGATTTGCGAATAACACGTAACTACTGTTACCTGCAGAGATATGTACATGTATAAAACTGAAAAAAATATTTGTTACCTAAGGCTTTCGAGTTTCTTCAAATTCATTGTGGTAAGCAATTACTCCGACTAACAATGTAATCTTGAAATCGTGAAATTGCATCAAAAGTTAAAGTATAGTTAATTGGTTATTTCTCACCCTCAGTTTGCTCTACATCGTGGATTTCACTTTGCGAGTGCACACGGACTTTATCTTGACATTGAAAAATTGCAGTTACTCCTAAACCGGGTGACTACTCAATTTCGTTTTTATCTGTTTGAATAGTTTCAGTATTATTGGTATTCTTTTCAAACATTTGCAACACATTTGGCTGTTTTCTGAGTCGTCTCGTGGGTGTTCCGTGATCTTCTCCTTCGGTTTCCGTCAAATCAAATTCACTGTGTTCTACTGTCTTGTCTAGCCCTGCAGCAGCTTTACTGTAGGAGTCTGCAAAAATAAATTACATTTAATCTACATTACAATAATTTGTTACAGTGAATGAAAAAGCGGTTCAAATTATTCTACTTACAGTGAGCATTAATATTTGGTTGACTTAAGTATACGTATTACGTACCTGTTCCCGCTTTGATTCTGCATTCATGAATCCCCCAGTTAATTTTCGTGTAGAGAACAGGGTCGGCACACTTTTTCACCAGGTTTATAGTTTTCAATGTATCCATGCCCTCAGGCCAGTGGCACTTTTTACCTCCATCGAAAACCCAAGTTGATGGAACTACCTCAACGAAGTTATCCTCCTCAAAATTCACAATATAGTATGCTGAAGACAGATTTTCTCAAAAATTAGTTGCAAAATTGTGAGATACTAACTTCTTTAGAACTTGATTTCCGGTGAAAAGTTCATAAATTAAAAAATATACATCTTAAACAGAACCGCCTATAACTGGTAAAAATACTAAAAAAGTTGTGTGGTTCAATCTAACGGACAAATGAAACTGTTGACCGTTGGCCATGTTTTAATGAGCAAGCATGTCTTGACCGTGGCTGAAATATAAAGGCCCTTAAATGGCTAGCCAATAATTTTTGTGCTTATATGTTTTATGCTGGAAATGAGTATTGGTCCAATATTGGAATGCCGGTGCAAATATGAATATGTTTTTATACCGGTTTATTTTCTCGGGCCGCTGACTTTCCACATTCGGCCGAAAAAAGATTGCCGAAATTACAACGGTTTGCCATTAACATTTCATAGCCAAGTGAAAGCCATGCTTTTCTATGTCTGCCCAGTACAGGACCAATTTGCTTGGTTTACTGGGAAGGTCACATTTATACCTGGGGAAAATCCAGGCTTTCTTTAGTGGTTATTTCCAGTAAACATTGCTTTACTTTCAGGGGAAATGGCTGGCTGAATATCCAGAAAAGAATGAAGAAAGCTCCAGTGAAGTGCAGGAAATGATTTTTCTTCTGTAGGTAGTGGAAAGATTTTTTTTGGCCCTCTTCCTTTTTATTATCCAAGCTTTTTACGGGTGTAAATTTTTCATGCACACTTGTATCTTTTGCTTTATGATCACCCACTTTCTAGTGTTATTTGTGTAAGATAAATGTAATAGCACATACAGGATGATTTTTATACAAGACTTGGCAATTCTAAATATCACTGTTGTACAAATATACATAAAGAAACGCGTCTTCCACCTCTTTTTGCTCATTTCTTACTCTAAAAAAAGGTAAACAAACTTATTAGTTGTGCCTAGCTTCCAAATTCTTTACTGCATGACCCATTGAATATATTTGCTCCCTTTAGACTTTGCCCACGTGCTCCATATAAATTTCCTTCTATTAGGAACGCCCCCAAAAATGGCTGAGATATTCGAGGCCCGTTTAATGGCTTTTCATTCTCAAGAATGTCTCAGGGGTCGGGAATGTTAGGAGGCACCGCGGAAGAGTGGCAGGAGGGATTGCGAAGGGTATGAAAGTGTTGTGGGGGAGCAGAAGAGAAAGGGAAGAAATAACAAAAAATAAAAGATATTCCAAATTAAACAACGAAAAAATAAACCAGAGTTTAAAAAAGGAAGAAATGATAAATTAATACATTTTAAAAAGAGTACGATAAAGAAGGCAGAGCTACGCAAACAAAATTAACGTGCCGTTTGGAAATTATTACTAACTAAAAAGGCCACGTATTACGCCTATTATATCCCAGCATTAGCTTCAGATTTTACCCAAACATTTATGAGCTTAAGAAGATACAATGCGTAAAATATCTATTGTAACTAATAACTAACTATTTTCACGGTTTATTTATGAATTCATGTATTTAAGCTAAGTTTCAAGTCCTCTTCGTTATGCAACCCAGGCCTTAATGATTAATCAAAGTTGAAGCAATTTGGACAGACAAAAAGACGGGAAATGTAAATTCAAAAGTAAGAGAGAACATTAGAGGAGTAAGATAAAACACGAGGAAAAGTGAAAAAACAAGTCGCAAGAAAAAGAACCAAAGATATAATAACGAAAGATACAAACCAGAATAATTCCCAGAGAAAGCATACATCGCCGAATGAATTTGCATGTTTCGCACGAAATCACAAGATACACCGACAAGAACAATCAAAATATTTATAGCAAGTAACACACAAACAGAGGAAATGACAGAGAAGACAGCCCTAAAATATAGATAAACAAAGGAAATAACAATGAGAAAGCGAATACAAAAAGAGAAATGAAGAAAATAATAATGCGAAAGCAAGCACAAAAAGAGAAAGCAAGAAAATATTACAGAGAAAGCAAGCACAAAAAAGGAAGAAAATAATGCAGAGAAAGCAAGCACAAAAAGAGAAAGGAAGAAAATACTACAGAGAAAGCAAGCACAAAAAGAGAAAGGAAGAAAA
>JAQGBT010005282.1:0-14643 GCA_034698585.1 Disparrhopalites patrizii
AGTGTCCAAATAACCTTACACAAAACTAAAGGCATTAAGGGCCTCGTCCAAGAAAAAGAAGAAGTCTTTTTCTTGGGTAAAGAAAAATGAAAAGTGTATATGGATTCTATTATATTCTTGAAAGCAGATGCAAACACCTGATTCACCACAGTTCCAATCTTCTATTTGATCGTAGTACAATTTCCGTATTCTGATCACGTTATTCCGGAACATTTTGGTGGTGTGTATTGCTCATTTATTAATTTAATTGAAAATAATTTTCAGATAGCTTTGTCTATGTTGCATATCAATTGCATAACTTGCCTTTTGTCTTCAGTAATCGTTTGGCAGCCCAAAAGTTTATATTTTTTCATATATCCAGTAACAGTAACAGTAACAGTAACAAAGCATGCTGGTTTTATATTTTTAATTGCAATTTATGTTTTTATATGACATTGAACATATTTTCGCAAAGACTGACATTAGACGTGGCAGGTAGTAGTTACTTATTGAATTATTGCGGAAACCTTTAGTGGAATAACAGTCATTTGTTGCTTTCCAGCAAGTAAAATCAATTTCCGTGTATATTTCCTGTTTGTCTTGCATCGCATTCCTGACTTTTCTGCCATTTTCTGTTGTAGAAGTTCCTGGTTCTATGTATCCAAATTCATCAATAACAGACTTCTCACTGTGGATAGATATAGAGCAAAAATGTTAATTAATATTTTTGTTATCCAGTATTATTCTACAGGTACAATTAATTTGAGAGGAAACGGCACTCAAATCGTTATTTCCTCTTTGCATTACATAGTAAATTTACATTCGCCTACGTGTTTCCATATTCAGTCAGATTTTTCGTACACTATACAGTAGCAGAAAATTTCAGTGTACACGCAGGTGCCACTTGGCACTAACACACCAGATATAAGACCTTGAAATTTGTCGAAATCATGGACAAAATCTCTCCCAGATAAACAGACGTTTGTCCACCACTACGCCAACGTATCCCTTTATTATTTCATTTAATACTTTTTGTTTTGCACTAGTAAAAATTGGAATGCAAATTAACTTCTGGTTCTTTTTACCACATTTCCCGTTTCTAAGTTCGTATGTCAGCCCCTAATTTAGCCATTTGAAGTCCAGCTTCCATCCGTTTAAACATTGGTCCTTCCTCCTTACGCGCTCCTTACGCCTTATAGTCATTGGTTAATACTCGCCATTTACGATAAACTGCCAGAATGCAAACAAAAATGGATAAACGCGAAATTGCACTTATTAAAGTTTAATCCATAAATACACCGATATAATTTCGCAGAGGATGTCGTTTAAGTTGTTATTTCTATTTCACCGAAAGAACTTTAAAGTTCGCCAATTTTTTCATTCTGACGGTTGTCTTGGATGTATACGTATCTACACTTTTAATACAATATAACAGTTGGTTTTCTCGAGAAAACTCAAGAAATTTATTCTATCGGTAATTTACACGCATTTCATAACGTACCAGGTTATTCAATTCTGCAAACGCAGACGTTATCAAGAAATTGTCCCCTAAACATTTCTATATACTTTTGATATACGGTTCTGTGAAGAGTGGCATAAATACTTATAATCAAATTTATATGAACTAAAATCGGCAGAATAAAAACGCAGCATACATTTTACTGTCATAAATTTTTATCGTAATTGGGCACGCTCAAATCGTACACGAAAAATGTTGTCAGCATACCATGTTCGCTCCATGTTTTACTACGCACTATTTCTCTCAAAATTAAATGCATTTCCGTTTAACGTGGACGTGAGGACTGGGAAATTTCTGAAGAAGTCCAACAATTCCAGAAAAATGCGTCTAGCCGTTGCACATTCAGTCCAGTGTTCACACACGGTATTTTTGGTTGTTAGACTTGTCCAGAGTTATCTCACGGGGAATTATACAGACTATGGCTTGATCTTGCACGGAGCATACGTGGGATCAGCCGTATTTAGCCAACACTTGTGGCGTCTGGTGTACATAGAAAATGGCCAATTGTTTTTGGCTATCTGCAATTCATTGTACGCAAGTAAGAACAAAATGTTCAACTTGTAGATTTTAGGTAAGAATTTAATTCAACAAAGTTTGCAACTCTTGAATTTGAAATTTAGGCAATCAACATGAACAACAGAAATACTACTGGAGCAAATACAGCCTGCAAGAAATTCTCATCATTTCGTTTACATTCATAATGATCGCCACAGCACTTTTGTTCACCACATTCTTCTTTATCCAACCTCGCAGCATGTATTGGCTCTTCTCGCTCTTTGATTTTGACCCCAGCGCCCGCTGGTACGCCCTCACACTGGTCCTTTTCTACAGCCTAGAAATTGTCCTCATTAATCTACATATTGACGTCGTTATAATTTTATCTTTCGTCCAAATGTCATTCTTCCAAAAAATTTCGGAAACAGTAGATGTCCAGCTGAATCGTTTGGAGTAAGTCTATATTATGGAAAATTTTGAAATTATCCCGAATATTTGTCGGAAAATATTTTTATAGAATGAACATATATATGTCTGTGTGTTATAGAGGAACTGAGCTGATCCGATTCGAACTATCCTTAGCGAAGAGGAATCTTCGCCGCATCCGGTTGTTCATTCAGCTGTTCAATCAACTATTCTGCTATGTGATTTTATGGCTCAAGGGCATGACCCTCAACTGCACGGTTTTCTTCTGGTTCCATGCTGTCATCTTGGGGAAGTCCTACTCCCGTTTTCTGGCAGTTCTCCTGTTTTTATTGGGCCTCAACACAACATTGGTATTCGTAGCCCTGTACAACCGGGCCTTCGCCGTCCCGGGACAGATCCTCAACTTGAAAAGGATAATTCTCTTGAGGATGGTTGACATACGTGGGAGTGAGCGGGATATTTTTAATATGGAGATTACCAAAGTTCTACGGTCCATTCCAAGCTCGGGGATATTAGTTGGGCAATTCCATTACTTTGAGCGGACATCTACGCTGCAGTATTTGAATTATACCAAGAAGTACCTTTTCGGCATGTTGGTTTCCCAGCGTAGCTTCACGAGCTTCTTTTGATTCTTGCTATAATACCCTCTCTCCCTTCCTGGTCTTTTTTTTCTTCCGGCTTTTTTTATCCCGGTTTTTGTGTAGTCTTCGTAGTATCAGTACACTCCCATCCCCGCGCAGATCTCGTTCATTTTAGGAAATTTCTCTTACTTTTGGAACATCCCATCTACTATAGAAGCTGTTAAATCATAATACGGTACCAGGGAAAAATACGAAATTGCTTATTAATAATAACTAATGTAATATTTTCAAGCAAATCAGGCACTATTATAAAATAACTGGGCCAGTTATTGTATATACATGTTTAAAAAAATTGATGATTTAGTTAAAAAGTAACGCAATTTAAATCATTTAATGATGACTTTAGTGAGTTTTGCGTTTGCAGCAAGGGAAATGGAAGAGATTGGCATTGGATGTATCAAGAAATGTGTAAAATAATTGACAGTGTGAACAGAATTATTTGCAAAACCCTTCTACTTTATATGAGGTGACTGTAATAATTGGTCTTAAACTTCTCAGCTCTGTAAAAATTAACAACTTCAACAAATAGTCGACTTTTCATCGGATTTTTTCACAATTCGCCTTATATACCGGATCTCGACTGAATTTTCACTACAATAAAAAACGATTCATTTGAACCACTGCATCGTCTCGACAATAAGAATGATGGTCATATGGGAATTTCAGTGCGGCCTAAAAAACGTCACAATTGGTCGATAAAGATAATAAAATGGTGTACAAAACAAGAATCAAATTCGAAAATAAGTAAGCTAGAAACAATCAAGTGGGGACAATTGTAACATTTTAATGATGTAGTGACATCACAATGACAATTCAGGGAAAGGTTGTTATAAAGAACATTATATATGTACCTTACATATACGAAGCGTTGGAAAAATAATGTTTTTACAGAGAAATGTTGTTATAAAGAGACTTGTTATATAGAGACTCCACCGTATATGTTCAATAACAAAGCAAGCTGGTTTTTTCTTTTTAATTGTATTCTACGCTGTTATGTGACGTTTGAGCATATTTCTGCAAAGGCTGGCATTACACATAGTATTTAATGTGGAAACATTTAGTGGAATTATAGTCAATGTATTGCTTTCCTGCAAGTAAAATCAATTTAAATGCATATTTCCTGTTTTATTCTCTCCAGACCGTTCGGTGATTTTCTGGTGCAACAGTCCCCGGTTGGATCAAATTTCATTAATTACAGAAAATATTAATTGATATTTTTAGGATCAATAATTATTCCACGTGTACAATTATTTTCAGATGAATTGGTACTCAAATTGGTACTTTCCCCGTTGCATTAGTAAATTTTATATTAGCTTATATTTGTTCCCATATTCAATCGTGTAAATTTTCGTACACTACAGCAGGAAACAGGATGCACGCCCCGTGTCATCGACATACCAGTTTACATATTCCGACCTGGAAATTTGTCGAAATGACGAAATCTCTTCCAGATAATAAAGACTTTTGTCCACCACTATGCCAACGTATACCCTTTCATTAATTCATTTGATTTCTGTGTGTCAATAAAAATAATTGGAATGTACATTAACGTCTGGTTCTGACCACAATTCCCAGGTTTTCGCGTAATTAGGCTGGTATATAAGCTCCAAATTTAACTATTATGAAGTAGTATTTCCATCCGTTTGAACACTGGTCCTTCCTCCCAACGCCTAGTTTTGGTTGAAATTTGCTACTCACCGTAGACCATAGCCGGATCAAAAGCCACCACAAATAAATAAACCCGAAAATATACTTATTATAGTTTCTTCCGTAAATACATAGAATAATAATAATAATTACGTCACGGATGTCCTTTAAATTTGCTATTTCAACATAAAATGTCCTTCACAGAAGAACATTTTACGTTCGCCAATTTTTGCAATTGGAAATTTGTCTTGGGGGTATATAAGTAATTACACTTTTGAAGGAACAGTTGGAAGTCCCGAGGAACCAACTTACTCTATCGGTAATTTAGATCCATGTAGTAAGATACCAGGTTATTCAAATCTCACATTTCTCAGTCGTTATTATCGATAGATTATTTCCTAAATATCTCTATACAGTGGACTCTCGCATAACAACATTAACAACCCTGAAGGGGAGGGCAAAAATGGTTGTTATATGGAAAAGTTATTATAAGGAATATTTAATACGTATATCACGTATACGAAGAGATGAAAAATAAAGTCGTTACAAGGATAGTCATCACAAGGAGAGTTGTTATAGAGAGAGTCGAGAAACCTCTGGTACATATTGCACCATTGAAGTGTGGTTCTGTAAGGAGTGGCATACACACTCACATTTAAAATGATAAAAATTAAAATTGGCAGAATAAAAACGCGTACAATTTAGTGGTATAACCAGGACATTGTTAATCCCGGATTATAATCCCGGGATTACGGATTCGGATTACGGATTACGCAATCCGAATCCGTAATCCAAAGAGTTTAAAAAAAAGTAATCCGTAATCCCCGAAAAAAATATCGTAATGTCATCCGTAATCCCCGAAAAAAAATATCGTCTTGTAATCCGTAATCCAACTGAATTCGGTGGCTTGGATTACGGTTCGTCGGCAAAGAAAACAATTGTCATAAAATTTCACAGAAACAGTTTATATTCAATAGCAGTAAGGCTTGTATTTTCGAAGTCTAACAGAAGTCTAACGAATCCGTAATCCAGAATATAAAATAAGTTTAGTGTAATCCGTAATCCGGTGGCTACGCTAAAGTGTACGTGTAATCCGTAATCCCAAAAATAAAAAAAGAATAATCCGTAATCCGTCATCCCGCGAAATTGTGAGTAAGCTTTTGTACATATATGTAGAAGGACAAATACACAATACGAAATGCCCCACAATAGCTCAATAGAATGCTGCTGGGCTCCTGGCAGGATTGAAAATATTGATTTTTTAATCGCGTAGCAGAAGTACAAATCTTAATTTTAATTAATGGCTACCCGCAGTCTGGTCATTTGAATTGTCTGAACGGAAAAGTAAAAGCGACTGTCGTAATAAAACTTCCCTATGTACGCCAACAATAACTTTCCGTTTATCCAATTATAGTTCTTCCATTTCGGGGGAAAGTCATTATAACATCACCGTTATTATCAAATCGTATGCTTGCTTATGTCGCGTAAATTTGTGAACGCCTTGGAGCAAGCACTGCTTATGCAAGTCTCATATTTGTACCGGTATTTCCACCGCCACATTGATTAATTCGACGAAGTTAATCGAGATCGTATTTAATGTCCATTGAATAACTGCTGGTGTTCGCTCTTACGGAGCGTTGATAATGGCATGGGCGAAGGCGTATTTTAAAGCTTTTGTATTTTATTCTATAAAAATTAACAATTGTTTTTTAAATTTACAAATCTTTTGTAATTTTTTAAATAAATGTACATTTGCAAATTAAAATAAGTTAAATCTGTATTTGAAAATTGTAAAGCCAAATTTTTTTTGCAAATGTATAGGGCTTTTCTTATTGTATTACTTTATATGTATGCACACGTTAACATTTGCATTTAAAAAATTTCGAACTTTTCGTCTATATGTTGATGTATAATGCACAATCGCACTGATGTTTCAGGACATCCCAAAAAACGTGTGAAAGCGTTAGGATAAAAGAATTTGAAAAGAGAAAAAAATAAGAAAAATCACTCGTTGATGGGGAAGAAAAAATTTAGACTGGGTCAAAATATTGTTACAATTACACTTAATAATGTCTAACCCAAACAAATTCGTTAACGTGAAGCGTGAAGAAGTAACTCGCAGCAAAACTCTCCCAAGCAAATTCCCGTCAAGATTCCAAACAAGGCAAAGAGGATAGGAACATCTGATTCGCCAAGCGACAACGGCCCCACACGACTTCCAAGCTCTAGAGTGGCGTACTGGTTGGATGGCTTCCGAATTTGTTCCCATTTGACCCAAAGCCAGTAAAATCCCGCACTAAAAACCGCTCTCACTCGCCTCTCAACACCTCGAACCAATTCCGACCGAGACTTCATGGTATAATAATACAAAAATTGCTTCCTCGAAAACACTCTGTCCGTTTGTGATTCATGAGAAAAGAGAAGTCTTGGATCCCGCCACATTTCAATCCGAATTTGATTCCACATGAAATGAAACTCTTCCTCAAGGACCAGCAGAGCCGTCTGAGGCCGTTGGAGGATTTTTAACACTTCCAGTGTCAGGGTATTGTTGATACAGTAAAAATTTCCAGGACGAAATCACCATTTCTTTGTCTCATCCAAATTCAAGTACAAAAACGTAAATCCTTTCCTTCTATAGAAAAATGTGCTGCTAAGCAAATGGTATGAACATTCTCTCAAATGCCAGAAACCCCGATTTAGATCCGATGTAAAGTCGTATCTTGTCCCCACACGTGCATCAGAAATCACATCATTCCCGATGGGAATGTAAAATTTGAAGTCCTTAAGCTCTTCCAACTTATCCCATGTCCGGGTCAAAGGTCGTTGAAATGTGAACTCGGATTTGACGACGCCCTTGTAGGCATTAACAAGTACCAAAATGGGCAAAAGCCATCCCACAACGAAAACAATATCAAATTTATGCTCTCGAAGCTTGTCCAGGATTTTTGATTGGCCCTGATCCCACATGGCTCCCACCATGAACATCATAATAGAACCAGTGTCCGCGGAATTCGGAAAAAATTGCGTCAGAACAAAGTTGGTGAGCAAGAGACCGTAAACAGTCATGAATAAGATTAACCATATCCACACGTCAAATGGCTTCACATAGGCCTGAGCACCCTTGCGCGGAGTGGAAACGCCATCTGACGTAATAAATCGAAACCCCTGAAAATCTTTTAGGGGCATTGCAGAGCAACCTTGGTAGCTACAAGTTTCACTAACCAGCAGTTTCTCATTTGTCACCATTGGATACTTTCCTGGCACCTGCCCGGTCTGATTAAGTCCACCCATGAGAAATGTGTGCATTCCATTCGTGGTGGATTCAGGTCTTCCTTTTCTAGAGTTACGATTAATTTGGAATGTATCGTCCAATTCTACCTCACAAAACCATGTGACCACAATGCGAGAAATTTCTTCTTTCCAAATAGCTTGCATTGCCCGGAAGCAACCCGAAGCTTTGGTGCCACATTGGATTTTACGTGGGAGCATAAGATGTTCTTCCATATCCGTGTGAGTTGTCCACACCAAGTAATGTTCAGATCCCGATTTTGAGGGGTAACAAATTTGAAAAACGGGATGAGTTGGACCGATTTGTGAGGCAAGGTTTCCTCTCAATTTAGGTAAAAAATCCTTATTTCCGTCGTCTCCGCGAAAGTACAAGGTGGTCTGAGGCATCCTAGGAATTTTGTATGGTAGACGTTGCTCCGGAGATTTGTAGGGGATATTCACACGCAAATGAGCTGATGCCACAAGGCATCGTTCCACCTGATGTCGACCTTTGTCGGTGGTGGAAACACCAACTGGCAGCATGCACCTAAGGGAAATAAATTTGGGCAAAATGCTCTCATGGCCAGAGGAATAATTAAAGCCCAGCGTTTGAAGTTTGCCATAAGGTAAATGACAAAATTTTAGGGCACGGACATCTGCGGTTTGGTAGGGGAAGTCTAGATTTTCATGATCCGGCCAAGATGTAGAATGAAATATTATTTGGAAGCAATTCGAAAATTTATTTAATAGTGAACTGAGGTGTGGGGGATACTCCGGGAGCCATTTAAATGCGTTTATTTTTGGCGTGAAAAGATGAAGTACGAGAATGGGCACGATTGTACCAATGTGCCAAATCATTTTTCAGGATATTTGGAATCTGTGTTTGCTCAATTCGACAACTAAATTATTCCGTGATCAAGGTCGTACAATTTAAGGTCGTATTTTTTCAAGGTCGTATGGTTACGGCAAGAATTCAATTCTAGATCGATAATTGTGATGCATTCCTGGTATATCCAGTTGAAATCCCTATTTGGATTCAATACAAAATGCAAATAAGTTTATAAACAATTAAAAAAAAATTACAATCACAAAATTTAGCTTGAAACTTAATTCGTGGAGTCAACCAATTAATTTAAAATTCCCATATGGCTCTTAAACTATAGCGATTATGTTACGGAATTGAATTGTAGTCTATCGAGCGTATGCCTGCATTTCTCAAGAAACGTTCGAACTGAATTATACTGTTTAAAATTTGTTCAGACATAAAATAATACTGAATGAAAAATTGAAGCATTGCTGTAACTAGGGAAGCAAAAGACATGGGACAATACTTTGTGCATTTAGCAATAATTCGATTCTAAAAACACTTTTTAAAGACGTATTCGAGGTAAAACATAGTTTTGTAATACGTCTTTTTTTAATTTCCTCGAGTCTTTGCAGATTCCAAGGCAAGCTCAAGTGAGTGCGCATATTACTTTACTTTGTTATATTACTTTGTTTGCACAATGTTTTAAGCAAGAAAATATTTACCTTTCTGTATAAAAGCATTATAGACATAAATTTATTTATGTAATTGGCAAAGTTACTATTGACAGCTCTTGGGAAATAACGTATTATGCAAAAAGTTCTCGTTAGGATAATAGCGAGTGTCTATTTTAGGGCAAGGACGAATAATGCTGTTATAGAGAAATTAGTATGCCCGTGCCGCCTACGACCGGCAAAATCTTTCAGAAAAATGTTTGGCAGTTTCAAATAAATATTTTTTATTAAATTTCATTTTCTAATATATTACTACTGTAAATCCAGCTACATTTTCAGATAAGTATAAAACTCGTCCAAGTTCGTCATTACGTCCTCTTCATATACTTTTGCTAAACTGTTACGCTTGTCTCCATTACCCACACACAGGATTACAGTGGACTCTCGCTATAACAACCCTGAGGGGAAGGGCAAAAATGGTTGTTATATAGAAAAGTTGTTATGTGGAACATTTAATATGTACACTACTTATACGAAGGGCTGAAAAATATAGTTGTGATAGAGAAAAAGTTGTTATAAGGAGAGTTGTTATATAGAGAGTCCACTGTATAAAATTTACTGGCCCTGATATTTTTTCTCCTTGTATCCGTCAAACTTGCTTGGTTTTTCAACAAAAATCTCCGAAAATAAGAGCACAGCAAAACCCCGGAGCCCAGAAAATTTGTGTTTTTCGCAACTTCCCTGTTTCATATAATTCCTCTGAAAGTATTTTTGGGAATTTCCGTGAAAATGTAGGATCAGTGTTTTCAGCATTTTTCCTGAGATTTTGTATTTCAATTTTGGTTTTAGCAATTTCATTGAAATTTTGTACCAAAATTTCTCAGCGGCGGAGAACCGAATCAGAAAAAAATTGAAATAAAATGCAAATGTAATTACAGAATTATTGATTATATAAATACCAATTATAATTTCGGATGTTTGAACATTTGAATTTGGATTCCAATACATTTGCAAACTCGGAAAACACGGATTGTATTCAAATACTTTTATTTTAAATACCATTATTTTGTTAACTGATCGAGTACTTATTATGTGCACAGTAAAAAATCACGTCAGTTTTCACTCAAATGTGTATATACATATATGACTATATACATTGATACATTGGTAACGGCTAAACTTTATAACATTGGCCCGCTTAGCAATAATTGGCCCACTATGACACCAGGAATGCATAGTGTGACAGCCATGTGAAATTTATTTAATAATGAACTGACGAATATATGGTGTTCTGGGAGCCAATTGAAGGCAATTGTCGATGGAATGACAGCACTTGAACCAAATTTTGTAATTCATTTCACGATTATAGATATCGATTGATTCTAAAAATGGCGCTATTTTAAGAACTTGTTTTATATTTCAAACTGTTTTTGTAAAATGTTAAGTATATTAATCGATGTGAGAAACCTGGCAGAGCATCTTTACTCGTTTAAAGTAATTGGAATTTATGTTTATCGGGAATGGAAACATGTTTTTTTCAAATTTAAATCAGTTTCGGAATTTTAATTTTTAGATTATGCCGGTACTACTTTTATTCAATTTACGCTTCTAAATAAATTGGACCAAAAAATTTGGACAAAATTAAAGCACTGGCATCACTAAATAAAAGATAGCTACTTTGTGTGAAGAGTTGAAACGGTCGCTATTAATATAACTTATGTACATACATGCATTTTTATTTGTATGCATTGCTCCCTTATTTTATATTTGAAAAAAACTAGTTTCAGGTATAACTTTGTCGATTTACTCGTTAGCATTCTAAAAGCGTATATGTTTTGTAAGCTTATAGTTTCTTTCACTGATTCAATCTGGAATGTTACATATCAATTACATAACTTGTCCGCAAATGCTGGATTTACAGGTAGAAATTAATGCGAAAAAGTTTAGTGGAATAACAATCAACAGTCATTTGTTGTTTTCCAGCAAGTAAAATCCATTTAAATGTATATTTCCGCTTTTTAAGGCCATTCTATCCGGACCTTTCTATCAATATCTATGGTAATACTTCCTCGATACGTCACAACAATAATTGTCCGTTTGTTGCCCGGCAGTTACTCTTAGCACTAATTACAGATCGATACTCATCATGGATACCTAGATACAGAACCAAAAGCTTAGTAAATGTTTGTAGTATCTAATTTTGTTGTAATGTTATGTATTAATTATATAATGTTTTCTTATTATCAAGAATTATTCCGCAAGTACAATTAATTTGAGAGGAAATGGCACTCAAATTGCTATTATAACTTTATCTCTTTGCATATATGGAAACAAATAAGCAAATTAAATAACAATTTGAGTGCCATTTCCTCTCAAATTAATTGTACTTGTGGAATAATTCTTGAAAATAAAATCATTAACTAATTTTTTGGTTCTACAGTGGAGTCTCTCTATAACAACACTGAAGGGAAGAGAAAAAATGTTGCTACAGAGAAATGTTGTTATGTATATAGAACATAAAATATGTACTTTACATGTACGAATGATGTTGTTATATAGAATTGTTCTTATAAAGAGACTTTTTAATTATAGAGAGACTCCACTGTATATCTATCCATAGTGAGTACAGTCGAACCTCTCTACAACGGTTCCTCTTAAATTAGAATATTTCCCCCGTTACATATTGGTCTGTAATGAGTGTTAATGAAACCTTAGAGTAACTGCCGGGCATCAAACGGAGGAAATCCCTGATTAATTGTGATCTAACGAAGAAGTCTGACAACAGAAATTGGTAGAAAGGTCCGAAAAGAAGGGCCTTACAAACATTTAAATGGTTTATACTTGCAGGAACTCAATAACAAATGACTGTTGACTGTTATTCCACCAAACGTTTCCGCATAGACAATGTCGTTTAAGTTGTTATTTCCTTGTCACAGAAAGAAATTTTAAGTTCGGACGTTCGTCTTTGATTTCTACGTGTATTTTTAACGCAACAAAACAGTTGCATTTGTTGAGAAATCAATTTATTCTCTCGGTAATTTAGATCCTGGCAATGGCGTACCAGGTTATTTAAATCAGTAAATTTCTCAGTCGTAGTCGAGAAATTACCCCCTCAATATCACTGTATACCATTCATGTACGGCTCTGTGAAGAGTGGCGTAAAGACTCACAATCAGAACGGTAAAGTTTTAAATCGGCAAAATAAAAACGCAGCATAAATTTTAGTGGCATTAAAAATTATTTAACCCAAGTGGGCACGCCCAAATTGTACCGGAAAAATGTTGTCAACCTACAGCGTGCGCTTCATGTTTTACTACGCTCTCTTTCTCTCAAAACTAAATGTGATTCCCTTCTATGTGGATGTGAGGGCTGGGAAATTTAGAAGGAAGTCCTTGAAATCCAGAAAAATGAGCCAAGCCATTGCCTATTCCGTCCAGTGTTCACACACGTTATTTTTGGTAATTAGACTTTTCCAGAGTTATTTCACGGGGAATTTTACAGCCTTTACCTTGATCCTGCACGGAGCATACATGATAGCAGCCCTATTTAGCCAATACTTCTGGCGCCAGGTGTACATAGAAAATGGCCAAGTGTTTTTGGCTATCTTCAATTCACTGTATACAAGTAAGAACAAATTTTTTAATCCATAGATTTTACGCTACGGGAAATTAATTCAACAAATTTGGCAACTAATACCTTCGAAATTTAGACGATGAACATGACCAACGGAAATACGACTGGAGCAAATACAGCTGGCAAGAGATTCTCATAATTACGTCCCCATTCGCAATGTTTGCATCCTCACTTTTGTTCACTACATTCTTCTTTATCCAACCTCGCAGCATGTATTGGCTTTTCTCGATCTTTGATTTTGACCCCAGCGACCTCTGGTACGCCCTCATACTGGTCCTCTTCTACAGCCTGGAAATCGTCCTCATCAATCTTCATAGTGACACCATTTTTATTTTGTGCTTCGTCCAAATGTCATTCTTCCAAAAAATTTCGGACGCAGTAGATGTCCAGCTGAATTGTTTGGAGTAAGTCTGGATTTTGGAAAGTTTTGAAACGATCTTGATGGAAAATATTTGCTAGATAAACTATGTGTGTACGTTATAGAACAACTGAGCTGTTCAGAGACCTTTCCTTGGCAAAGACGAAACTTCGCCATATCAGGGTGCTCATTCAGCTGTTCAACCATCTGTTCTGCTATGCGATTTTATGGTTTAAGGGGATAGCCCTTAACTTCACGGTTTTCTTTTGGTTCCTTGCTGTCAGCCTGGGAAGATCCTACTCCCGGTTACTGGCCGTCCTCATCTTTTTATTGGGCCTCAATGTGACATTGGTATTCGTGGCCCTGTACAATCGGGCCTTCGCCGTCCCGGGACAGATCCTCAAGTTGAAATAAAGGATTCTGTGGAGGATGATTGACTGCCGTGTGAGTAAGTGGGATATGTTTAATACGGAGATTATCCGAGTTCTACGGTCCATTCCAAGCTCCGGGATATTAGTTGGGCAATTCCATTACTTTGAGCGGACATCTACGCTGCAATATTTGAATTACACCAAGAAGTACCTTTTCGGCATGTTGGTTTCCCAGCATAGCTTCACCAGCTTCTTTTGATTCTTGCTATAATACCCGCACGCCCTTCTCCTTCTACATCTCGTTAATTGTGAGATGTTTCTCTCAATTATTAAATTATTTTGAGCATTCGAACTATTAAAGTCTATATTAAATCGTAGGATACGGTACCAGAGAAAAATACAAAATTAATTACCCATGTAATATTTCGCAGCAAATCAGGCAATGAAGTTTAAATAACAGAGTCAAATTGTATGTATGTGATTAAAAATTGATCGTTTTCAATTAAGAAAGTAAATTAATTTAAATCATTTAAGCAAGATTTTGACGAGCTTCAAGTTACACGAAGGGAAATGGATGGATTTGCATTGGATAGATCAATATTATAAGATAGTGATCATTCACATGATTACTCTCTTGTCATCCTTCACATCATCACACTCACGTTAGATGATAGGGCATTGTCTTCATGACAATGGGAAGATGCAATTGTTACACAATGCCAAGCCGGATGTTATCTTAAAACATCCGTTTAGATCTATCAATAACCAGGAAGATCTTTGCTCAGCCAAAGATGTGAATGGAGATTGAGAGATCAGTCTTTTATTAAC
>JAQGBT010005283.1:0-14642 GCA_034698585.1 Disparrhopalites patrizii
TGTTCCCGGAATCGATTCCGTAGTTAGAATAGCTATCCCAGTCTTGTCCAAAATACGCTCGATCGGCTTTAGTATAAGGATGTTTTATTACGGTTTCTTCGATATAACGGAAACGTTTGGATCTCCGGCGGTTGTACAGTGGAGTCTCTATAGCACAAGTCTCTTTATAACAACATTTCAATATAACAACATTATTTTTTCCGCCCTTCGTACATGTAAAGTGCATATTTTGTGCTCTATATAACAACATTACCCATGGGTAAAAATATTTTTTCTCTTCCCTTCAGTGTCGTTACAGAGAGACTCCACTGTATGGTGTTTCACTAAAGCAGTGTTAGGCCATACCTTCAAATATTTCTCGTATTAAGACATTTTTTTCCCCTTTGATGACATTTTTCATTTTTCACAACATGCACCGGTTTTAGGGCCCACCTTTATGTATTCCTCTCACTAAAACGGCTTTTGCAATTTTTTCAGGCCCCTTAAGGTTACATTTTTATTTTTAACGTCTACAATATAGTCTCTCTATAACAACACTTAAAGAAAGAGAATAAAATATTGGTACTGGGAAATGTTGTTATATAGAACACAAAATATGTACTTTACATGTACGACGAGCGGTAAAAATAATGTTGTTATAAGGAGACGTTGTATAGAGACTCCATTGTATTCCATTATTAATTAATTCATTTTTGCTACAACGGTTATTTAGCTGAACTGTTACAAAGAAAACTAACTGTAGTAGGCATGCTGCTGGTAATATAATTAGGACGTAAATTATTTGTAGTAAAAGGAATTTTACTCCAAATTAGTACCAATGTATGGCACTAATTTTGTAAATGTTTAAAATGGTATATAATGGACATGGCTTTATTGTCAATTCAAACAGTGCAATCACTGAATTCCAGAGATAGACATTTAAATTATAATTTTACATTGCCAATTATGTGTAGGATAAAAGCCTTTTTACAATGCACATAAATTTCTTTTCTATACTATGTCTATTTGAGTCAATGTGTTTGCTTGGTTCATACTGGAAATTGTGCACAATTTGTAGGTGTTTTTCAAAAGCAATTTTGTACCATATTTTGACAAAATCCACTAGATCCGGAGGCTCCTGCTTTCCGAAAATCAGGAAGGAGTTGGCTCTATGGCGTAATCGCCGTTACCGCCGCCGGATGCTTGCTAAGAACGTCCGTCTTATGGAAAGCCCCCACCAGCCCAGCCATGATTTCTTCCTTGTGGCTCTCACCAAATTCAATTCCGAAGGGCTTGAAGCTCATATTGGTGTTCGTTCAGTTGTATCTGAATACCATCACATTCTATACGCTGGCCTATAATTTATTCTACGTCTTCTTCTTCGTCAAAGTCGTCCAAAACCTTTTGCAACAACTAAAGTAAGTGGGCTTTATCTTTTTGCTTTCAAAAATTCATAAATTGGCGTTATACGCGTAATTGCGTATTAAATTTGTAATTGGTAATTGGTTTACAAAAGTTGCAAAAAAAAACTTGTATTTCCCGCCGTTGGCATGCACAGATTCAAAGGAGAGGACGTTGCCATGGAAACCTGGAGCAGAACCTACCGCCACCTGGCCCTCAGTTGTAATGCCTTTAATGCCATCCATGGCGACTGGGTCGTCATGTTGGAGTTGGTCGGGATTTGCTCCGTTGTCTTCAACGCTTTTCTGGCCGTTACGACACTCAACCCGCGATTTTTCATCTCCTCAGCCCTCACCGTGTGTCCGTTGATTGGGATTTTTAGGAATTTTAGCAGCATTCACGACACTTCCGTTGTCACGTTGCATTCCTGGCAAGATTCTCACATGACGCTGGTGTCTCGGTGGTTTGGCAAATTTCACCAGTCTTGCCATCCCCTGGCCATTACGTTGGGCGGCCTCTTCCGGGTGGATAAATCCTTGGTTCTTACCATGTTGTCCACCATGATCACATATTCTGTTAACCTCATCGTCACTTTTGGACATTAGGAACCGACATAAGTTTCCCATTATATTTATTAATCACCAGACCAATAATTTACACACTACAGTGGACTCTCGCTATGAGAACCCTGAAGGGAAGGGCAAAAATGGTTGCTGTATGGAAAAGTTGTTATATGGGACATTTAATATGTACACTACATATACGCAGGGCTGAAAAACGAAGTTGTTATAAGGAGAGTTTTTATAGAGAGAGTCCACTGTATGTGTCCTCATAAGAAATCTCATTTTCTCACACAAATTTCCTGTAGTAAAAGCTCTAACGCACCTGCAAATCCCTATTTAAAATGGGATTTTTGTACTTTGGCATCATTTTGTCCCAAAATTATTCATGTTTTGTGTATGTAACAAAATTTCTCGGTAACAACATTATTCGTCCTTCCCTTGAATGCTTTTAAAGAGAGACTCCGCTGTATTTTGTTTTCTATTGTAGATAAGATAACAAGGAAAATTTTGCAGACCGCACGTCACCAGCTCCATTCTTAATAATTGACAACACAAATCGAAGTAACATATTGTATATCGTCGTTTAAGGGTCAAAACTGACTGTCGTACATAAAGATTGCATGTGACGGTCAGTTTTAATACTTAAGCGACGATATACAGTGGATCCTCTCTATAACAACTCTCCTTGTAACAACTTTTTCCCTAAAACAACTTCATTTTTCAGCCCTTCGTATATGTACTGTACATTATAAATGTTCCATATAACAACTTTTCTATATAACGACCATTTTTACCCTTCCCTTCAATGTTGTTATAGCGAGAGTCCACTGTAGTAACCCAAAATTGGAAAATATATGGATTTTCCTGTTAATGATTTCATATGATAGAAAACATGCTTTCCCGCCGGGAAACCAGGTTTAAATAAATTCAGGCAAAGCTGTGGGGACATTTAAATATAATTGAAATCGCAATCAGAGTTAATAGTTAGCTCCCTTTAATTGGGATCGTTGGCCCACAAGCATAGGATTCACGTCCTGTGAATGTGGCCTGCTAAATAGAACAGAAATTTGTCTGGATAAAATCCTACATACCATTTGTACAAATAGATTTACTATTAGTTGTCAAAGTCAGTCCGGTTGAACGTCGGCATCCTGTTATTTTCTAGATACATAAAGTAAAAACTGCCAATGTCAAGATCCTTTTATCGATCGATACCGAATATGCGTTAATAACACTGAAATTTACCCATGCATTTAGTGAATACAGTCAATACAAATATTCAATACAGACGTTGATATATCCAATTGTGTACAACAATTTTATACAGTGAACTCTCGCTATAGCAACCCGGGAGGGGAGGGCAAAAATGGTTGTTACATGAAAAAGTTGTTATATAGAACATTAAATATGTACCTTAGTGTTCGAAGGTGTAACGGATATGAGAACTAGTCCAGTGCTCCCTCTATGTATATGAATATCGAAGGAGCACTGGCGCCTTATTTGATTAATTTTGCATTTACTTATTTGTTAAAGCCGGCATGCTCTGGACATTCAGTCAAGGCATGCCACCGAGCTTTCTTGTTTGATTGTGTTGTTGTTAAAGCTTCAGTGTGTGCTGAGAGCTGCGAAGAGAAGGACCGAGAATAGACCAATAAAAATATTATTTCAAGCAGCAGAAAATTCTTGTATTTTTTATGGAATTATTATATTCATACTCTGAGTGTTTTAGGGAAGATTCTGGGAGAGGATTTTCCGGATAAGTTAGTGAGAATAGTCGGGAAGCGCACACACCCAAGCCCAGAACATCCCCGAGTCTCACAAAGGGCTGAAAAAATATTGTCGTTACAGAGAAATGTTACTATAAAGAGACTTGTTATAGAGAGACTCCACTGTATGTTTGGTCTTGCCAAAATATCGATTAGGTAACTCTTACGACCTTTGTCATACGCAGACTTACAAAATCAGACGTTCAATTCATTTGCCTTCGTAAATAATCCGGCTGCTCACCCGCTCGTTCACGGCCAAAGAGACAATTGCGTATTTAATTGCTATCCATATGACAACAATTTGGTTCAGCGTGATTGGGCGTACCCTCAGAAATTTATTAGAAGATTTCGTTGACAGCCAAGCGAATTTAATGCATCATAATTGTTACATGAATCGTATATAATTGTAGTCATCCACACAGGCACAATAAATCAACATGGAAGCCATCGTAAAAGATAGTATAATTGCAAATTTGAGCAAACAGGAACAGTCTTTCAATGTACACCACATCCAATGAGGACAATAGCGATGCTAGTGAGAGAATGGCACCAACAAATTTACGATCGTTTCTTGGTTTGACCCTGACGTCGTTTTGCTTGTCTAATTTGCCACATGAATTATTCTGCTATTGCTATCATATAAACGTATGCTGGCAAGCTTCTCTGAAATCGTTCTGGCCATTGATTTACCCATTAACTATTAAGCTAACTCTTCATCATATCCATTTTTTTTTTAAATTTGCATTGGTTAATTTTTTTGAAAGGCGTCAATAGCGTATCTGTAACTCGAAATGAGAAGGTAAGGGTAAAATTTATAGTTTAATCTGTAATTCATCGCAAGAAGGCTATTCAAATGTTTTTTCCGACGGTTTTTTTGTTTCCAAATGCGCAAATTTGTAATATTTGGGTCAAATAGTGCCTTGAATTTGGTTATTTTCTGTTTGGCGATGATATCATTGCTTCCGGTGGACGTGGATGGCAGCCCATTCTTGTTTGGTCCTTGCGCTCCCCTTGGCTGGGCGTGTTCTAATCCGGGGCAGAATTGCTGTTCCAGAAAATGCAGCCCGCAGGGACGTTGCGTGAAAAAGTGCTTTATTTCCTGCTAACCCTAGCGTCCAGCAAGATCCGTCCAGCATGTATAGCTATATATGATGTTATACGGATGCAGAATGGTGGAACGTCACTACAGGAATCTTTATTGACAAAATATGTATATCAATTCATATATTTACTGATTATCTTGACAATGGATTTATGTACATCTATACATTGTTGGCAAATAAATTAATTCCGCTTTGAAACTGTTTTTCTTTCTGTACACCACGTGTATGTGTAGCTGCTGTCGATTTTTTTTACAGTGGAGCCTCTCTATAACATCGATCAAGGCAAGAACTAATAATGTTGTTATAGAGAAATCTTGGTACACAGAACATGAATTATTTTGGGGCCAAATGATACTAAAGTACAAGAATCCCATTTTAAATATAGGTATTTGCATGTGTTTTAATGCAAATTATAGAATTATATTTGTAACTTGATGATTTGGCTCCAGCGCGGGATTTATGTAGTTTCGCCATTTTGTCTGCTCAAAAATTGACTGTTGTAGTAGGAACTATTACCGCGTGTGTTTTATTCTGGAGAGCGGAGAAAAATATATTGCTACAGATAAATGTGCTTATAGAAATATTGTTATATAGAACAAATTCATAATGTATTAATGCTACGGGGGAATCACAAAATTTGTTATAGAGAGACTCCACTGTTTATCACTTTCCCATAGCAATGAGAAAATTTTTGCGTTGTAGCGTAAAACGCTTATGTATTCAGCAATAGTAAATTTTTATGGTTTGAATTGAATAAATCTTCTATTTAATAAAATTAAATGGCCTCAGATAGCTTATGATTAGCTTGTGTTGAATGACTTGAAATGAAAATATTAAAAAATTAATTAAATGGGAAGGCTTTTTTGCCAATGCTAAGAGAGATAAAATTCATTTAAATAAATTTGTAATGGATTTTCTTGTACAAAAACTGCTGCCTGGATATGCAAAACAAAGGTTTACAACTTACAAAAAATTCGGCAAAAATATTTGAGCTATCTGGAACATACATGTTTATAAATAACACACAGCAAAATAATTATGTATAGGTTAAATTTAAGAAATTGGAAATTCGGTTTATGCGGCCAACCAGTCCACAAAACAAAACTTTTTATTTAATCTACAAAATTTGTACGTTACGTCTGATAAAGCATTAACTCTTGCGTAATTCATGAACATGAATACTTTTAAACAATTAATAATGTATATACGTATGAATAAAACATAAAATAAAGCATAATTTGGCTTCGTTTTTATATGCAAGAAAAAACATTCACAAAACTGAATTCATTTTGTTTACTTTTATTGTAATAATATCGATTTCATTTGCAGCCATATCACAATGCAGAACCGGGGTAAATTTTAAATTTGACACAAGTTTTACAGGATTAGATTTGAACTATAATTTTTCTATATTTTACAATATGCATGTATTCACTAATTATAGTACTTAACCACATTTGAATCTGCAAATCTATACAGAAAGTGCCTACGCCTCATAGTTTGGGCTTACTTACACATTTATATACATTTTCCAATATATTTTGCGTGCAAAAAATAGGGAGCAAATTATTCCTAAAACCAAGAAAATAAATTGGATACAAAATAACCATCTTATAATTATGTAATATAGACATTGAAATTTTGTTGTGAGGATATTTTCATTTTTTTATAGTTGAATATAGTACATTGCTTAAAGAAGAAATTCGTGATGAAAGACTAGTTGTAAAATGTAAATTTTTTTAATGTAATTAAATATGTTTTTTATGCTTTCCTTCGTCTCCCCTTCATTTCTCTGTACTGCCTGAAGACTGCATCAGATTTCCTATTGTTATCACCAGACGTCCGGCAGCCTATAAGATTCAAAAATATCAAATCTTATCATTTATAAATTGTTGCCGGAATTACGGGCAAAATTTAAAAAAAGTATATTTTAGAAGCTTAAATAAATTTATAAAACCGCCCGACCTTGAGCTGGACTTGACCTACCTTGAACTTTCTCTTGGCATTGAATTCCCGAATACGATCCTGAGTCATTTTCAAGTGAGTATCTTGCGCCGTGTAACCTTTGACCCAGGGATTCTCCAGGGCTTCCGTGGCAGAAGGTCGTTTGATGGAGTCCACCGTCATCATCTGGAAAACATTTCGTGTATAAAGACAACATTAAATTCCTCCATTTCCAATATTTTTTATAGAATTATCTCTTATATACATTATTTTATTACAAATGACCTCTGACCTGAATCACGAAGTCTCGGGCAGCCTGAGAGATATCATCCCAGTAAGGAGATTCAAATTCATAGTCACCTTTGACAATCTTCCGGGTCACGCCAGGCTCGCCACTCTCGTCCCAGAAGGGTTCGTAGCCACATAATCTAATCATTACGGTCGGAATAAAAATTAAAAAAAAAATAGAAAAAATTTAATTTGTTATTGAATTTAATTAAGATTTTTCTAAAATATTCCCGCCATAAAAAAAAGAAGCCTTTTCGCCATCAACAATATAGATTCGATTATAAAAAGAAATTGCTTATTACAGAATGTAAAGGACGACGCCTAAGCTCCAAATGTCCACGGAAGAGGAATATGACTCCTTCAAAATGACTTCAGGGGCTGTAAAATTTTTGGAATTAAAATGAATTGAAATTCAAATACATAATTTAAATGGGTGCTTTTTTTAAATTTTAGATTGAAAAGATTAAGATTTTTTTTTTCAACAAAAGCCACCCACCGCAGTATCCGATGGTACCGCAAAAGGTGGACATGATCGTCTGCTCATCGACCTCCTTGGCAAAGCCGAAATCACTGATTTTGATGAGAGAGTCGTCCGACGTTGACTGGTACAAAATATTCTCGGGCTTAATGTCCCTGTGCACGATCCCTTGGCTATGTGAGTACTGCCAAATTCAGAAATTTAATTGCGGGATTAGTAAAATCGTAAAATGTAATTATTAGCAAATCACACCTTTCCACATGTTTATACAGTGGAGTCTCTCTATAACTTGCCTCTCTATAACAAGATTATCCCCATAACAATATTTGTCATTTCTTATAGCCCCTATACATTATGACCTTGTTCTATATAACACTATTTCTTTATAACAACATTTCTCTGTAACAATATATTTTCCCCGCCGTTCACATTAGACACAAGTGTTCAGAAATTCCCTATAACAACATTACATTTTGGAGAGGGCAAAATTGTGAAACTAAACACCGCACTAGAGCCAAATCATCATGTTTCTAATATAGAATTTTGTAATTTGCATTAAAATACATGCAAATACATGTTCAAAATGGGATTTTTGTACATACTTTAGTGTCATTTTGCCCCCAATTATTTATGTTCTGTCTATCCTAATAACATTTCTCTCGAACAACTTTAACCGTTAACTTCCCTTGAATGTTGTTATAAAGAGACTCCACTGTATAGACAACGCCGTCTTCTCCGGCAAAATATTCCAAAATTATTGTTAGTAAGTAGATAATTAGCAATTGAATTTACTTATACTCTGATAATTTAATGAGTGAAAACATTTATACATACTCTTTTAATTTAATAATTGCAGACCTATGTAAATAATCTGATAATTTAATATACATAATTAACTATACAAATAATTGAAAAACGTTTAAAGAACATTATTTGACAGTGAATTTATTCTCTGAACTCACTTCCAAAGCACTCAAGACTTGATTCACCACCCGCGCCGCCTCCTTCTCACTGTAATGGCCCTTCTTGACGATGCGGTCGAATAATTCCCCGCCATCGGCCAACTCCAACACGATGAATACTTCCATGGCTGACTCGTAAATCTTTCTCATTTGAACCTAAAAAAAAATAGAGAAAAAAGTAAAGAAATTTGCATTAGCATGTTTACTCTGTCAATTTGGTTGATTATTTACAATTTAATTATTAATGGATTTATTAATTAATAACGTCATTGGATTTTATTTATGAGCATATGTATGTATGTATACTCCTAAAAAGAATTATTTATTATAATAAATTAATAATTCTCATTCCTTTCCCCATATTTATCTGTGCTTTACAACCAACTATGTACATTTATTTCCTGGTTCCATCAAGAAACAGATTTGTGCTTTTACTCTCAATCCAAAGTTCGATAAATGTAAAATTCCGGTCTTAAATCGGGAATCACGGGAGTATATATGGAAAACATTGCTTTGAAACTAGAAGCAAACATCAAGGCAGAAAAAAAATTAATTGACGGGTGCACTGAAACAAATGAGCGCACCAGCCCGGAATGGCTGGAAGGTCACTTACAATGTTTTGATGCCTCAATTTGAGGAGAGCATCTATCTCTGAGGCAATCACCTTCCTTCGTTTCCCTTGACCCTGTGTATTACAGAAAAGAAATTCAAAAATGCAATATTTCTTTGTGATATGAAATAATAAGTACAGAATTGTATTTTTGAAATCCGTTAATCAAAAATATTAATAAATTAACATGTTTCTTACTTCTTTCTGAATGACCTTGCAAGCCCAATCAGTTTCATCGCCCTTGTCTTTGCAGCGATATACGCAGGATGTGACTCCTCTGAAAATAGAATTTCAATATTTTTATTTATTTATATCAAAACGAAGCACTCAACCGTTACCAAGAATGAAAACTCGGAGATAAATATTCAACCCTGCTTAAACTTAATTAATTGTTCAAATATGCACTAAGAAATAAATGTTTTTACAGTGAATAATTTTTCATTGAGTAAAGTAATCCTTTTATTTAATTACTTAATTTACTCACTTGCCCATAACTCCACCAATAATGTAGTCATCGAAGAAACTCCGACTCTTCTCCCGATTCTCCACCCAAAAGTCGTCCATTGTGTCTTTTATTTGATTTTTTGTTTTTTTATTTTTTTTCCCAAAGAGTCGCTCCAGGATTCCACAATGCTGCCAGAAGTCTTAAAATGTCTCCTACTCCACAGAGTGTCGCTTCGGATTTTCTGTGAAAAAATAAAGGACACTATTAATTCTCTTGGTTGTAGTTAGAGATATGTCGTATTGCCTGTGGACTGTGAGTTGAGTCTATACTACAAATGCTCACAAAAAGACAGGAGTACAGTCGACTCTCTGTATAACGGTTCCCTGTATAATAGTATTCTCGTTATAACAGCAGCAAAAAATGCTCCCCTCAAAAACTTTCTTCATTTGTTAACATAGAAATGTCTGTCCTGTATAACAGTTTTTCGCTATAACAGGCGAAATTTGATGCTTTATAAGGTGTTGTTATAGCGAGAGTCAACTGTATGAGGCATATCAAAGGAGAGAGACACAATTTCCCTTTGGCATTAAAGTAAACAGGAATGAGAAATTGCTCGGAATCCCCTTGGGATTCCTTGCGGGCGTGTCACATTATTTCTACCAAAATGGAAGGACCATGTCAACACGTGTCGTAAAGGAACTACATAAGCCATTCTGTCTCCTCAGGAGACCTTTTAAATGAGGCTGGAGAAACTGGAATCCCCCAAAATCAACCCAATAATGAAATCACTTTCAAGCAAAAAGACACGCTGGTACTTGTTCTCCCCAAATTTATGTCCATGTTTCAGTTTCTTTAATGGTCGAAAAGTTCACTAAAAACGCATTTTGCTCTTCGACAAAGGAGGGAAACCTTTGTAAACATTTTATCAGTCAATTTCACGCTCAGATGCTGTTCATTGAACTTGACACTTGTAACGGTTCGGAGCTATAGAAATAATGCCTGGTATTTGTGTATTTGGATTTTTTGTTAAAGTTTCTTTTCAAATTTTAGATTAAGTTCAGCTTGCGAGTATCAAGTTCCGTACCAAGTTCAGTTTCCCGTTCAAAAAGTACGTTGTAGCTAGAAACTCGTACTTGGTCATTTGATTTTTTTTAATATTTGAAATTAATTACCTATAATTTATTATTTAAAATGCTGTGACCGAAATTACAGTCAGTTACGAGTATGTTTCTTGGAAAAAAATTAAAAAATCAATGAAACTAAATCAATTTAAACTTTTTGCTTATTTTCTTGCTTCCAATTATGTTCCGAAGTAAATCCACTGCTTTTGTTAGCACACAATTTAATTTGCCATCCTAATTAGTAACAACTTGATTGATAATCACAACTGAAATCTCAATTTAACACACGGACTTACATTTTGAATTAAATTTTGAATTTAGTTCTAAACTAAATTTTGAATTGAATTTTGAATTTAATTTTGAATTTAATTCTGAACTAAATTTTGAATTTAATTCTGAACTAAATTTTGAATTTAATTCTGAACTAAATTTTGAATTGAATTTTGAATTGAATTTTGAATTTAATTTTGAATTTAATTCTGAACTAAATTTTGAATTGAATTTTGAGTTAAATTTTGAATTAATTTCTGAACTAAATTTTGAATTGAATTTTGAATTAAATTTTGAGTTAATTTCTGAACTAAATTTTGAATTGAATTTTGAATTAAATTTTGAAATCATTGCTGGACGTCTGGTTTAATTACGAGTATGATAATTGGAATTTGGTAAAATGAACTTAATACTTGATGTTATTTCAACTTGACTTGTCAAATGTCGAATTGAAAATTAAATATCAAGTACAAGTTCAAGTACGAGTTTTAGTACAAGTTCAAGTCGAAAATGAAGACATATAGAAACTCTAAAATATGTCATTCAAGAAAGCAGGTAAACCTTTGTAGACACCGAATTATTCAAGCCCAACCCCACATTTTACCAATCGAACTTGAGACCTATAAATGTTCTGGCCTCCATATTCCCAAAATTTCTGACCGCAGGCTCGACTTTCGCATCTCCGAAATTATAGGGAACTTTTTAGAATTACTATGACGTTTGGAAAATGCGGGAAGAAACAAGATTTTTTCTCCGTACGACATCAATTACGACTGGGAAAAATGAATGAAAGAAAGGATTTTATGATGGCAATAAAACAACTGTGAGAATTACTTTTTTTTTGGTGGGATGAAACAAGGAAGGATTTGTACCCTTTTATTATTCCCCAACAAGCTTGGTATATGGACCTCTCTGGGACTCTAATTAGTCCCTTGTTAGATTCAGATGGCACTTTTTCGTCCTTGCAATCATGCTTACACACGAATCTCTGTACAAATATAAATCTCAACTGCGTATGTCTAATCATGGACGCGTCTCCCTTAATCCTTTCCATTGTACGCAATTCCCTTTCATCCTCATTTACCCCACCATTTTCATTTCTACAATTGTACACGAAAACTGGCATGTTTTTTTTCCTAGTCCATATAGCCTCGAAAAATATGTGGCAATATTGTTACTTTCAGATGGAAAAAAAAGTCTGGTTTCCCATCAAAAGCCTTTATTAACATCCAAGCACGCACAATGAGATAGGAAATTTCATAATTATATAGAACTGTAATTATTATTACAAGCTCACTGCCAGTAATTTCTATTTCCGTCAGAAATTGTCTTGCTCAAGGTCAGATAGTCTCGAACAAAACAAGAGGGAAATAGCAGAATTTAGAAATTGACAATCGTGATTTAGAAAATGAGAAAATTATCATGATTTAGAAAATGAGAAAAATATCAGGATTTAGAACATCACAAAAATATTATGGGGAAAATAAGAAAAATAGTCTGATTTAGGAAGTGAGAAAAATATCGTGCTTTAGAAAATTAGAAATATCAGAAACATATTATTGGAAAAATAAGACAAATAGCCGGATTTAACAAATTAGCAGGATATCATGTTTTAAAAAATTAGAAAAATTATTATTGAAAAAATACGAAAAATATTACTGGAAAAATAAGAAAAATATTATTGGAAAAATATCCTGATTTAACGAATAAACGTATATGCATTGCTGTAATGAATGTGTACGCTGGACTGTTTTATGGATTCCATACGAATCCAGCATCCGGCATTTTAAGAGTCTGAAATTCAATTTTTTATCTCTCTGAGAAAAATATTGCTTCGAAAGATATTTGTTTTTTTTAAATATATATAATATAAAATTACTACAAAAAAGTTAGTATTATATATATATATATATAAGTAATATGTGTATACACATATATTGCTTTTATGTTTTGCCGTACTAATGTAACTGAATTACGTTTTGAATCAAAATTCTACTAATATAATTATTATAAATAAATATTTACATAACTGCATTCTATTTATCTCCGAAAAAAACTAGTTTCCCATTGAAAGCCTAATAAATTCCAGGTACAAGGCAACTCAAAAGTCTCCCCATACCGGCCAGCCTATGGCACGAATAGAATTCCCCAAATGAACTCGTACCAACTATACACAAAATATGAGAACAAATTAAATCACAGGCTTTTGTTTTGAAAGTATTTACAGAAAAAAATCCCATGCCCAATTCTTAATGTAAGCAGTACTGAAAATATACCTGCATAGGTACAAAACCCCAACAAATGGATGAGAACATTACGATTGATCTTTTAAAAATAAATTTAAAAAAAATTAAAAGCCCTCCATCCACTTAAATACCACGTGTAGCCAGGCAAATGATCATTATGCATGAAACCAGTTGCTCCTCCAGATGTACATTGTAAGAATGTCTATAATGCTTTAGTATTCGATAGTATTTATTATTTTACGATGCATATAAGGAACAAAAACGGGGAAAGATACATAGATATATCCCATGGTTTATTGGATATACGTATTACGCTATGATTCTACATTCATAAAATATCGAACTGGGGACGAAGCTAACCAGAGGAAGAATATTGAAGGCATAGGAAGCCTTATAGACAAGGGAAAAAATTCTCAAGAACGTGTCCAGCATAGTTTCCATGAAGGAAAAAAGAATGGGAAAAAGAGGAGATAAAAGTCTTTGGGCTTGCAGGGTATTAAATTAAATTGTGAAGAAAATAAATTGAGCGAAAAAAAATGTAGACCTCTTGGTCACACCACAAGGATAACCTCAAAGTTGGGTTCCTTCGAAATGCGGTCTTGTCCATCTGTCTCTCTCTCTGTCTCTCTCTCCGTCTCTCTCTCTCCCTTTTTCATTCTCTATATCTGTCCATTTTCCACAGTAATCACGGACTGTGAGAAAATGAACGTGTGCATCGCAATACATATGGACGAGGGTTACTCAATACCTCTCACAATTGTTTTGCTTTTGTTTCCGACGAAGATTTCCTTATCAAACGACTTCAACTTACTAACTGTAATGTGTATAGATTGCAGTTTATTTTTGTATGTTACCAAGGCACAACAATACAAATAGAATATTAGATGATTAAGACAACAAATGGCGCACCTTCCTTCATGCGGCATGCGTAAACATATTGTATGCACTGCGATGTGTGAAGCTTGTAGAAATTCCCGTATTTATCTCTGCCTTTTTCTCGCATCTTCTCTCTCTTCCCCCTTTTCTCTCTCCTTCTTTCGCATTCTTTTTCTTTGTCCATTTTTTCTCACTCTTCTCTCATCTCTGTCTGTCTCTGCCAGTTTTTTTTCTTATTCTTCGCTTTTTCTCTCTGGAGGTATAGCCTTTCACTTCTGTCTGTGTCTCCCCCTCACTTTCTCTCTCTCTCTCTCTCTCTCTCTCTGTCTCTTTGCTTTCCTCTCTCTCTATCGCTCTCCCTCTCTTTCTTTTCTGTTTCTCTATCTTCCCTTGTCGATCTCTCTCTTTCTCCTTCTCTCATTTTTTCCTGTCTCCCTTTTCCTTTCCTTTCGCTCCGTCTCTTTCCTTCTCTGTTTTATCTCCCTTTATCTCTTTCCTTCTCTCGGTTTTGATCTTTATCTCTTTCCTTCTCTCGGTTTTGATCTTTATCTCTTTCCTTCTCTCGGTTTTGATCTTTATCTCTTTCCTTC
>JAQGBT010005284.1:0-14640 GCA_034698585.1 Disparrhopalites patrizii
TGGAATACATATTAATTGTCTTCTCAATAACAGCATTCCTTTTATAACAGCAAAATTTTCGGTTCCCTTGGATGCTGTTATAGAGAGACTCCACTGTAGCATGGAAATTTTTTCCAATGATTTCTGATAGAAGATTCCAAGTTTAGATCAAGTAAAAGGTAATTTATTAAATTATATTCAACTTGAATTGGGAAAATTCAACTTTTAAAACACTATCCAATGTTCCCGCAATTAGCAGGAGTAATAAATATTCCCTTATTTAATTGTTCGTCAAATAATTCCATTGTCCTCCGTCCTGTTATTGAGCCCTTACCCTCCCTTTGCCTTCAGCTTTTTGCAAGATCAAAATTAGTTTGAAATGTGTTGTCGTTCGAAAATCAAAGAAAGAACGGAATTATTTATGTACTTAAAATTTTCTCTACGCATGCACATTTATTTTATAAATACGTAATAGCAACATGTTTTGTTGCTGCCGATGTAGCAGAATTTGCATGCACAATGTGAAAAAATAAATACACAAATTTTCTGGCTTTGCAATTCCTGCATGGTGCCAGTATTAACTCGCTTGTACAAATTATATAAACACTGTGTATTGCAACTGCAAAGGTATATATGATGCTTTGAAGGAAGAATCACTCCTCCGGGTCTGTAATTAACTGTGTCATTTACACACAAATGACCCTCGTAATCTTAACCTTGCTCATAATCAGCCTTTAAAGAGCTTTCCTCGTGTCTTTTCCTCCACCATAGTATAATCATCTCTACCTCGATACCTGGAAAGGAAAAGAAAAATATTGTTATTTATCCAACCAATTCGCACTTTCTGGTTAATGCCTGCAGCTTTCCCATGCATTTCATATGCCCGTGTACTTATTCCGTCCTAATTATTCGATACTCGCCAGTCATATCATTTAAAACATTAACACCACCCATATTAAATGTAAAGAATGAATACTAAATGCTTTGTTATCACCTGGCGTCATGCTTGGTCACTTTTTTTTATATTCTCAAGGCCAAAATCATTCAGATCCGCATGTTTGATCTTCTCAAGAATCCAGTCTGTATTGAAATCTCGTGGGAGTAGAAACTTGCCAAGAAGTTTTAGTGCGCAATATTACAAATTTCGGCCCTAAAATGCAGCTGTGGGCATTCACGGTACGTTTATAGAAATAAGTTTTTAATTATATTTGTAATAATAAAATTATGAAAATAGTTTCAATTCTAAATTTTCCAATTGTTTTACAAAAAAAATTTGTTCTAAATACGTTACAGCATTTGCTTAAGGAATTTTAAAGTAAATATTAAAATAACATATTCGCACAATTTTATCCAAAACAAAGTTCCAAAAATATTTGAAAGTTTGAAGATTGTAAAAAATTGAAAATTTTGTAAATTTGTTCCAAGAAAATTGGCAGAAATTTGTCCCAAGCAAATTGGCAGAAATTTGTCCCAAGAAAATTGGCAGAAAGTCCCAAACAAATTGGCAGAAATTTGTCACAAGAAAATTTTCAGAAATTTGTCCCAAGCAAATTGGCAGAAATTTGTCCCAAGCAAATTGGCAGAAATTTGTCCCAAGAAAGTTGGCAGAAAGTCCCAAACAAATTGGCAGAAATTTGTCACAGGAAAATTGTCAGAAATTTGTCTCAAGAAAATTGGGAAAGTCCCATGAAAATTGGCAAAAATTTCTTCCAAGAATAAAATTTGTTTCAAGTAAATTGGAGCGAATTCGAATTAATAAATTTAAAATTCAAACTTAAAATTGGTTTTGTCCCCAATTTTTTTCAGATTTTCCTTGTCGTGGCGCTGTCCTGGGAATCCCAGGCGCTAGAAAGGGAACTGCAACCCCCTGGCACGGAAAAGCCTGACGAATCCTCCTCCGAGGAGGAAGTTCTAGAGGTGAATCTCACCCCCGGCACGTGGGTGGACCGTGAAGCCTGGAATCTAACGAACAAAAAGGCGGCCGTGGGGAATGCGGAGGATCAAATTTTCATTTGTCGAGTTCGAGCCGGATCGGAAATCATCCCTGGATGGGAGACAGATCTGTTCCCGGGATGTAATTACGCCTACCGGAGACGAGTCATTAGTGCCCGAAGATATCAGATGCTCCTCCTCCCCGACGAGGACGAGACGGATTACGTGTATGTATGGGAGCCTCAGAGGAATGGGACGATCTGCTTGAATCCCATCATTGGGGGCGTTTCTGGGGAGGGACAGCCCTATCTCGTCTGCCGGGCGGAGTGGAAGGTGACCTTGGTGGGGAAGATGAAGATCGGCCAAGATGGCTGCAGACTACCCATTAAGAACAAGGAAGTTGTGTACACGGACTACGAGATTTTGTGTGCTTTATAATTTTTATGAGGATAAAACGTTGATAGTTCTGCTATACTAACTTACGACTGTAATTCATATATTATGTCCCTATATAATAAATATTTAAATGAAGCGAGCTTGTATGCACTTAAAGATGACTACATTTTTCCAAGAAATGGAATAGCATTGGAAATCAAGCTTATACAATTTCACATTGGGTGAAGTCCATCAAGCCGGCACAGAAAAAAATGCTCTATTTTGTATCCAAACTCTTTACGATAATGATACTACCTATTTTACATATAGCCAAATACAAACTTTATGCATGCATATAGGTTTGCATATACAGTGGACTCTCGCTATAACAACCCTGAAGGGAAGGGCAGAAATGGTTGCTATGTGGAAAAGTTGTTATATAGAACATTTAATATGTGCATATACGAAGGGCTGAAAAATAAAGTTGTTATAGAGAAAAGTTGTTATAAGGAGAGTTGTTATAGAGGGAGTCCACTGTACACAAATCGTGAGTCTCGCCACAAAAGATTTTTGATTGCAGGAGAAGATATTTTCTGATTGTTTGCCAATTATCTCAAATTGCAATTTCAATCTTACGGACGTGAAATTCGGTGTCCTGATCTAAATTGTTTTCGAAATCCAATATTTTTCACATTACATATCCTGTTTAAATGATTTCCTAAAAATTCGCCGTTTTAACAAATTTATTTTAAAAAAAGGAAAGAAAAAAGTAAAATTTAAAGTTTATTTTTTTGGGAAAACCTTTGCAGTATTTCGGTCAAAACTAGGCCGCTATCTGTGACGTCACCCTACAAATTATTTCTAAAAAATTCGTTCAAAACAGCGATCCTCAAAAAATTACAACAACTTGACAATTCAGAAGAAGTAGCAATGCAACCTTGGCGCCCGATCAGAACCAAACTCACGTGTTCATAAATTCCATTATAAATTTGTTATTTACAAATTCATTTAATTTCAAATACGTTTTTTATGAAAACCCTTCAATTGGGTTAATGATATCAGGAATAACACATTGTAACCCGCTATATACACACAAATAGTGTTCTTATTGGACCGGAATTGAGGCAGATTTGAGTTTTTAAGTGCAGATAATTAAAATATCTGCAAACTAAACCAAGTAATTAGAAGAGAAAACTTGTGAAGCTTGCAGAGCTTTTGCTCGTACAATTGAATCAATTTAAAATGGGCAAAGATCCACACCTACATTTTTGCCATTTACTTGCAATTTTTGCTTATCGGTAAACACACTTATTAAGTACCCACTACCCGGCTTGCATCTCTGATGGACATACCTTTGCCATTGATGTTTAGGGCAGAATAATAAGCATTGTTTTACTCTCCGTTAACTTGAGCAGTGACAAACTTACAGCTATGATGGTGCTTCTGCATGTGCATAATTTATGTGTTGCTAAGCCTGATCTATCCTTATACTTCATACAACCCAAGTACAGTCAAGTCTCCTTATAACACCTCCCTTATAGTAGTTCTCACTGCATATGTAACAGCAGCAAAAAACGCTCCCCTCAAAAACTTTCCCATTGAATTCTCCATAGAATTGTTAAAATAGAAATGTCCGTTTTCTCTAACGGTTCTGCTCTATAACAACAAAATGTGTTGCTTTTAAAGGGTGGTCTTAAGGGGAAAGTTGACTGTACAGGGGAGTCTCTCTATAACAACATTATAGGGACGAAGGAATAATGTTATTTATCGAGAAATGCTGTTACACAGAACATGAATAATTTTGGGGCAAAGTGATTCTACGGTACAAAAATCCCATTTTAAATTGTTTTTGCATGTGTTTTAATACAAAATGCAGAATTATATTTGAAATTTGATGATTTGGCTCCACCGCACTGCTTAGATTCGCCATTATGTCCGATTAAAAAAATATAGCGTGCATATAGATATGTACCTATGTATTAATTTCCATATACAGTGGGGAGTGTCTTTATTATCAAGTTTCTTTATAACAACATTTCTCTATACCACAACAGTATTTTTCGAGCCCTTCGTATATATGCAAAGTACATATTTAATGTTCTATATAACAACATTTCCCGGTCACAATATTTTTCGTCTTTCCCTTTAGAGTTGCTACAGTCGACTCTCTCTATAGCAGTCCCCTGTATAACAGTACTCTCGCTATAGCAGCAGCAACAAATGCTCCTCTCAGGAACTTTCTCCAATTGCTAACGTGGAAATGTCTGTTCTTGTGAAGAATTCTATGGTCAGAGTGACCAGTGAGAGTTAAGTATGTACTATGCGCTTCATTGAAGGCAATGATTACCAATAATATGGAATAGGAAACCAAGTACTCACAATGAATTGGGTTTTTGGACTGAGAGGTCTTTTATTAAAAACATTTCTTATATACTAAATTACAGATCTTTTGTCACATATGTATCTTATGAGGATACCATGTAGAAGTTCTTTTTCCTGAGAGAGAGGAAAATCTGAAAAGAGAAATGGTTACACAAACAATATAACTATAAAGAAGTAAAAGGACTTTTGTGCTGGACGCACAAAATAACATCATAAATCTAATGTCCTTGAAACGGACAAAGCTCTTCTTTCCTGTAAATCCTACAAACGGAAACTAAAGGAATGCATGAAACATAAACATAAAATACATGAACTTACACAAAACTAAATGAGCAAAGCTCAAAAGAATAAATGCTGAAAAGAACTTATATAAAATATTACGGGGAAACTGAGACGGATCTCAATTTCTCCACACCCTCCTGATTTCAGGGGGTCGTACATACACATGAAATTCATAATTTTTAATAAGTCTTCACTACCGGATACCAGTAGCGTCCATTCTTCCAGACTCCTCCATCAGCTGTTGGCGGATGCAAGGGGTCCTCTTCCAGGAGTGGCGAAGAAGGTCCGGAGATGGAGTCCTTAGTTGTCACAGGGGAAGGTGTTGGTAATTCTTCTTTACTATATGTCTTTGTCAGTTCAGGGGATTTGCCAAGGTTGATTACTATGCCATTTCCCTCCTGTCCTGGTGTATATTTGACATTCTTCATATCCGTTTCATGTCGCCATTTTGTTCTCATGTAGCAACATTTCCAGATCATGATGATGAGGAGAGTGAGACCAATTCCTCCCATTCCAATGAGCAGGCATTCTTTCCACCCTATTCCGTGTTCTCCCAGTTTCCGCATGATACTGGACTCTTCTTTCATTTTTTCTTTGATGGCTTCTTCATTTTCTTCCCATCTCGCATTAAAAACTTTTGACAGGTTATGCCAAGGGACTCTTGGTGTTAAGAACCAGTTGGCTTGATCCATCAATACCGGGTCTTCATTTTCTCTATAGGTGTATTTCATCATATCCCCGTTTCTGGTGATGCCATTCAGTGTGAACGTCGTTGTCAAGGTGAGGAGGAAAACATAGTTTGGACAACTGATATTTCTTTTTCCGAGTTCTATGAATCCCTTATAGCAGTATATATAATACATGCCATTGTAGATCTTGATCTGAGTGGTGATTGGGGGAGTGACCTCACTGTGACACATGCCCTTTTCATACACAATTTTTGGGTCTAACAAAGGTGGGCTGTTTATGCACTCTCTTGAACTAAGAATTGCAGGGTTGTCCCAATTTGTATTTTGATCTGTCTGCACGATACAGTCCTCTTTCACATTCATAATGGCACTTGTAGGTCCTGTATAGTGGTGTTCACAAATTTGATTTTCTTCATTCTCCACAAACAATGTGAATGGATCTGCACGGAGTCTAGCCAGGGCATCAATGGTTTTAGGCACATCGAAACGCAGGTAAATCCCGAGTTGTCTGGGTTTGTGATCTTGCCAGCAATTATAAAAATTACCATATTCAATGGGGCACTTGTCTGGAGCACAATCAAGGGTCATATGTAGATACTTAACCAGTGATATGTCCATTTTTCCTTTATTCCAAGCTCTTGCGGTGTCTTGAAGGGCTCTTTTTCCTTCGCTGAGGTCTACACGGATGTGAGTCAAGAGATGATCCACTTCAGTATAGGCATCAATAGTTCGTTCAATTTTTCCATGGAGATTTTCGACTTCAGCCGTAACATTTCGTAGACCTTCTTCAATGAGCTGCATGCGCATTTTGAGGGCCTCTTGACCTTTTTCCAGCTGATCCACATCATCTATTATGGCTTGTTGATTTCGTTCAAGTTCATATGTTCGGTGGAGTGCATAACTGCTGACACCAAGTCCCACTACTGCTACAGCGGCAACGGCAATTAGGGCCACAGGATTTCTCCGTTTTCGTTTATAAGTCTTCAGATGTGGTGTGTTCATGGGGCACATTACTTCTAAGGGTTCTAGGAACTGAGTTTTATAGGTGTCCGTACACAGTTTAAGAATTTTCTTTGCAAGATCCTTTGACAGGTCACGGAATTCCAGAAGTAAGCATGGATTGATGAGCAAGATTTTCATGAGTATACTGATACATGTCCCTCCGCCACAGGTATAAGTAATCCTTTCTCCAAAGTACTGCTTTCCCTTGAGTGAAGGAGTGATCATCTTGAACATGTCGCATGGTATTTTCCGAATCTTCTTGTCTTTGTACTTCAGAGTCAGGAATAAGTCCGAACGGGTACAATGAATTTTGTTTTCTTTCTTCACCATTCACTCCCAACTCTCCTAAAGCAGTGCCCAAGAGAAGGATTAAGACAAATGGGATAAAATCAGTTTTGCGTCCACCTCCGCGACTGGTACTTGGCTGAGGTGAAGGGTATCGTTGAGGACGACGAGGGCCTGCTGGAGGAGGATTCGCCGGTCTCTGAGGAGGTGGTCTTGGATTTTCTTGTCCAGGTCTATGTGGAATGAGAGCTGGAGGGGGCTCAATGTTCACATTTGGAGGTCCGTAGGATGGGATCATGATGGCCAATGGAGTACCACCAAAACACTCGTCCAAGATTTCTGAGCCTTTAGCTGGATCGTCTTCTTGAATAAATTTTTGTAAATATTCGTCCGTTCTAGGATCTGCAATCACCTGAACCAAAGGAAGACCTTTAAGACGTTTCGTTGGGGGAGGTGTTGTGGATTTAGCTCGTGGAGGCGATGGAATGTCGCCAAAAATTTCTTTGAATCGCTCCAGATGAACTTGATCAGACAGAGGTGGATCCAGAGGCATGTGTGAAGAATCACTTGGTTGACTTGTACTTGGGGGTCCCCAATCTTTAGGAAAGTTTTTCAAGGGATCTTTTTCCAATCTTTTTAACGACTTCTTTCTACGTGAGTCCGAGGATTCACGGGGCTTCTTAGAATCCGAAGACTCTCTCTTTTTACGTGAGTCCGAGGATTCACGGTGGCTCTTTTTCTTAGATGTAACTACTTTAGCTGTGGAATCCGAGGACTCCTTCCTAGTCTGTGAGTCCGAAGATTCACGTGTATCTGTGGAATCCGAAGACTCCTTCCTAACTGTGGAATCCGAGGACTCCTTGTGAGTCCGAAGATTCACCTTTTTTATTCCTAGCTTTATTAAGTTTATCCGAGGACAAACTGCTCGTATCCGAGGACACCTTTCTCTCATGTAATCTAGATCTAAAATGTCCTGCTGCTTTGTCTCTCCATTCTATCCTTCTATTTACTTTATCTAACACTTGTTGCAATCCAGGATCTGTTATTGCTGAGCCAGGTCGTATTACACTACAGGCCAGAGCTCTGGGAATGGAGTGAAACTCTTCTCTTGATCTTAATCCCACAAGTGGTCGTTTGCTGTCGAACTCCTGTGCACTGACAGCCTTTGTGAGTATGTCAGCAGGTTGTTGTGAGCCGGGGATGTGATCTAAGTTCATTTCCTTCGCATTAAATACGTCACGAATGAAATGATAGCGAACATTTATGTGCCTGGTTCTGTCATGTCCGCCTGTATTATTCTTGACTGCTTGTACAGCACCTTTATTATCGCAACGAATTGTGTACGGTGGCAAATTCTTTTCTCCAAGTTCTTTTAACATACGATCCGCCCATATCATGTCACGGACCGTATCACTCATTGCAACATATTCAGCTTCTTGAGTGGAGCAGGAAATGCATCCTTGTTTCTTGGCATACCAGCTGAATGGGGCATTCTTGATGAGACAAAGCCTCCCACTTCTTGACTTTGCTCCAGCTGTTTTGTCACCACTCCAGTCTGCATCGCTAAAACCATGAAGTGTGAGGGATGCATCACCCTTTCTGGTGTAGAGAATTCCATCAGTCTTGGTGCCGGCTAAATACTTGAGTACGCGAATAGCGGCTTTGTAATGGGGAGGACCATAGCACGTCATAAAGCGGGCTAAGTAACACACGGGATATGCAATATCTGGCCGTGTGCACCGGGCTGCATATAGTAAGGACCCGATGAGTTCTTGATATGGGAGTTCATTCTTTATTTCTTCTTCTTTTTCCAACTTGCAACCAGCTGCCATGGGTTGTTTGGGGAAATGTGTGACGTCTCCAATGTCATATCTGTTTATCATTTTGTCTATGTAGTCTGACTGATGAAGGAAGACGCCTTTGTTGTTTTCTTCAATCTGAATTCCAAGGAAAGTGGTGGCTTTGGCACATTTGGTGGCATAAGGTCCCTCCTTCTTCAGAGCTTCAAATATTTCAAGTAGTACTCCAGGTGTTTTGGCAACAGCCAGTATGTCATCAACGTAAATGACCATAAAGGCAGTTCTTTCACCATCATATCTTGCATATACACAGTTGTCTGAGTCCACTTTTCGAAATTTCAACTTGATCAGGGTCTTGTTAAAGTTGTCATTCCACTGTGCAGGTGCTTGCTTTAAACCATAAAGGGATTTCCTGAGGTGACATACTTTGTTTCCCACACGAAAACCTTCAGGTTGTTGCATGTACAAGTCATCTTTGTCCACATCAGCGTTAAGGAAGGCATTTTGCACATCCATTTGCAGCATTGCATAGCCTCTGTGTGCAGCTATGGCGATGAGGAGACGAACGGATTCCAAACGGCTTACAGGTGCAAACACAGTGTCAAAATCAATTCCTTCCTTTTGAGAATAGCCACAAGCTACCAGTCTTGCCTTGAATTTTCTGAGTCCTGTCGTGGCATCATTCTTGACCACAAACGCCCACTTACTCTTGATTATATTCTTTTTGTAGGCTGGTCTTTCTGTCAATACCCAAGTTTTATTTGCAACCAGGGCATCCATTTCCGTTTGTACTGCTTCGAGCCACTGATGGCGATGTCTACTGAACACTGTGGCCTCTTGAAAAGTTTTTGGCACAACAATGTCCTCAAGGGGTTGACATTCTATGTTTTTCCGTTCTTCTTCAACCACTTGGTCACTCATGGCGAAAGCACCAAGATACGATGGCATTCGTTTTATCCTGGATGACCTCCGAGGGTAGTCATCTTCATATTCGGGTGATGGCACTGGTGGGGAAATAATTTCAACTTCACTATCACTGTCAAACACCGGGGCTTCTACTTCCGTATCAATTCTCTGTTCTTCTTGAAAGTAGTCATTATCTGTAGTAATTTCAATATCTTCAAGGGGAGGACTTTCAGGCACAACTGTGACTTCAATGTCTTCAGGGGCATCTTCAAGGGACAGGTCAAACTGATCCAGTGATTCGAGGCTCCCACTATGTGAAGGCATATTCAATGGGTCTCTGGGGTCTCCTGGCTTCACAATAGCCCCTTGAACTAATGTTTCTTCTGGTTTAAGGGCGTATAAGGTTGCCATTTCTTCCTTGTTCCATCCGAGATCAATCTGAGACACTGGTCTTTCAATGACCGTTACGTCTTTTACATTGTCATCAAACGTATCGCTGTCCGGGTAGTACACAGAGTGATTTGTAGAGCCATAATATCCAACAAGAATGGCTGGGATTCCTCTGGGGTTGAGACGGCTTCCATCTTTTTCCGCCACAAAGCATCTTGATCCGAAAATTCTGACATGACCTATGGAGGCCTTTGTTCCGGTCAGTAATTCAAATGGGGTTTTTTCTTTGCAGTGTGCATTGAGGGTTCTGTTTAAAATGTACACAGCAGTAGCCATTGCTTGAAACCAAAAAGAGGGGGGCAATTTAGCTTGAATTAACATGGTTCTTGAGATTTCTGACACAGTTCTGACATCTCGTTCAATGTACCCATTTTGTTCTGAAATACCAACTGCATTAAATTGATGAGTAATTCCCATGTGATTTATCCAGTTTTTGACAAGGTTGTTGGTGAATTCTGTTCCTGGATCTGTTCGAAATACTTCCACCCGACTATTGAACTTTGCAACCTTGTTGTTGATATTTTGTACACATATTTGTAAGGCTTCTAAGACTTGAGGTCCACTCTTCTTGTACAGCGCGTACAGTTCTCGGTAACAAGTGGCTTCATCTTTGAACAGAATGAAGAACTTGTATCCATTGAGGTGTTTTCCTACATGTCTTGTGTATACAACATCGGCATGTAAGATTTGTCCAGGACGTTGGGATCTATGTGAAGGGTCTCTCCTAGGGCAAGGTTTTCGGATCGCTTTTGCCTCCAGGCAGGGAAAACAAGGGGTAGTTACTCTAATCATCAGGTCAGAGTCACTCACAGCTTGCTTTTCAATGGTTCTGTTGATGTACTTGTTATTTATGTGGCCCAGTCTTTCATGCCATAAGCTCATTTGTAAGGCATTGAGTGCGTTTGCTTGAGTTCCTGGAACCCACTCAAAGGCAAGGACCGTTGATCTCGGGTTGTAAAAAGAACCTTTTTATTTTTGACACTTTCACATACGTAAAAGGGTTGATTTAAGGCTGATCCAGAAATGTACCTCAGGTCATCTTTTAGGGTGTTAACTGAGATAAGGTTGTTACCGCCTGGGATGTAGCTCACATTCTTAAAGTAAATGACCTTCCATACATTTTTCTTTTGGTTCACCAGAGCATTTACTCGAACTGTCCCATAGCCTGTGGCGTAATAGACACTGTTGTCTGGACCTCCAACAGCCTCCAGTTCTCCATCACCGTAGTCATGGTATGACTCAAACCATTTAGTGTCCCCACAAAAATGCTTTGTTGCTCCAGAGTCGAAAAGCCAGTCGTCATGATATGCATTCTTCAACTGGTCGACACTAAATCCAGCGTGTTGTATGACCGCCATATTCGCCTTGGGAAGGAATCCGAGTGAGCGGCACATGTTTGCATGAGAAGGATGGGCACCTGACGTAGAGGGTCCACCTTGATTGTTGGATTGTCCTCCTGTGTTCCCAAATACATTCTTTGTTCCTTTGTACGGTTGAGCAGGTGCGAGTTCTGGCACTAGACCCTTTTTTACTGCTTCTTGTCTTGCTTTACATTCTCTGGTCCAATGTCCTTTATTGTGGCAGTAGTGACAAGTAGTATCACTCTTCCACTTGAGAAAATCCTCTTTACTGGTGAAGCCCTTTTTTGTCTTCTCTGGGGGATTCTGAGGATTATTGGAGTTTCCTGGGTTGGCTTGATTGTTGTTCCCTTGTTGTCCTCCGTTGTTCTTGTTGCCTTTATTGTTCTGTTGGCCTTGATTCTTCTGATTCTGGGAATTTTGACCCTTATTATTTGGGTTGTTTTGGTTCGCAGAATTGGCTCTTTGCACAGGCTTTGCTTCTTTATCTATGTTGCCCGTAGCTTCCAATTTTAAGCCTTGCATGTCTTCCCATACTAATACTCTTCGGTTCAATTCTGCTTTAGTCTGTTCAGCCTCTTTTAAATTAAACCAGGGAGCCAGCAAATCTTGATACTTCTTTGTTTTAATATTTTCTTGCTTGAGCCGGCAGATACATAATCCAACCCAGCGTTGTTCTTGCATGTGTTCCCCTAAAGCTGCCAACTTGATTTGATAATGTTCCATTTCTTTAAGGTACATACTAACCAACTTGTAGTCCAGTGGATTGACCATGCCCATCTCCAAGGTGATCGCTTGAATAGATTGTTGTCCTGTGCCAAGGAACAATTCCTCCAGTTGATGCCAAATTCCATAAATTGTAGTTTGACAACGGACCATCTTGAGTACATCTGTCACTAGAATATTCGTCATGACTCCCATTAGATATTCCGTATCTAATTTATACTTTTTGACTTGTTCTTCGGTCACTAATGGTGGGTTTAAGACCGGAGGGTTGTCGCTTTGAGGAGTAAGGTAATAAGCATGACCTGCTGCCAAAAACTGACGTTCCAGTCTCATTCTCCAGTCTTGATAATCTGTGGATCCTTTTAACTTGTTTGTGCCTCTGTAATCCACTTCTTTTGGCTTATACTCTTTAGGATTGAGTATAATCGGTTGAATTATAGGTGCACCTTGACCTCCAGCAAGCACTTGTTGTATTTGAGCCAGCATCTGAGCATTTTGTTGGGCTGCAATTTTTGTAAGGGCTGCTGCTAGTTCTTGTGGACTAATGGGGGTTCTTGTTTGTCCACCGGGGGAAAGTAAGCCTCCATAATTTGGAGTGAGTGCTTCTCCTTGAGATCCAGGTATTGGAATCGGTTGACCTGACATCATGGGATGAATTCCAAATAATCTGTTGACGTCACCGAAAGGTATAGTTGGATCTGGTTCAAAGGTTAAATGTCTTTGACTTACGTAGGTTCTTGTAAATTTCCGCACAAATCTTGCTGACGGGGTTCTGTATTTCTTTCTTCTTGGTGGTTCTATTTGCTTTAAAACCAATGATTGGAGTTGTTGTTCTAGTCCCTCACTTACTATTTTCTTGGGTTCAGGTGTTTTTGGTCTTGGTGGGGGATTGGGGTATAATGACTGTTGACTGGTTCCAGGTTGTGAATCAGTTTGCTGACTGGGATCGGATGTTTTTCGTTTTCTTCGTGTTTGAACTTCCAAACCAGGGTTTAATTCACCTGATTTGCTTCTTGTTTTTCTGCCAGCCAGTCTTAGTTATTTCTTCTTCTTACTTCTCTGAGAGTAAAACCCCTTCGACAGTTAGCTGCTGTTCGAAAGTAGTTTACTGCTGATTTCCAAAATTTTTCATTTGCTTCTTGATCATCTACAGGATTGAGAAAAATAATAGGCCAGATCTTATGACACTGAGCCACTAGGTACCAACCGAATTCAGATGGCCAAGTATGACCTTCTGGTAGTGGATCTTCCGGGTCGTCAATTCCGAAAAAGAATTCGTACCAGTCTTCAAAAGGGTACTGCTTGACTTGATTGTCCAAGGAATGAAAATCCAGCCAGTCGATGTCAAAGTAAAATTTTAGACTTCCACACCAGTCGATGAGTTTCCAGTCAAATTCACACTTGCGATTAAGAATACGAAAGGGTGCTTCAACTTCCTTGTATATGTCTTCGATGGTCCAGGGTGTTTCCGGAGCCGTCTCTTCTTCGTCCCAATCCGCAAAGGGTAATTCACGAATGAGTCCGTATGTAATTGCTTGTCTTGGGGAGAATAAAATGTTCCCGTGGTGAACGTGAATTAATCCCGAAAAATCTGGAAGATATGTTGAAAGAAACCCCCAGTTTGTCAGGGCAATCCGATAATTTTTGAAGCCACTCAATTCTTCAATAAGAAAGAAGATGACTGGAACTGCCAGGTTGATTCTTGTGCCTGTACACAGGACTTAAAAAAAATGGTCTGTGAGTACGTACAAAATCCGAGGACTTTGAGGGAAAAAAGATTCTAATTGTAATTCTGAAAATTCGAAAACTTCCAGCAATTACCTGATCTATCTTTCTGGAGAAATCCGAGGACGTCTCAAAATAAAATCCGAGGACTTTATCTGTTCTATTTATACTATTTCTTTCCTAACAGCTCTGTGTAAATCCGAGGACTTACATACATGAATCCGAGGACTCATAAGCATCTAATGTCTGTCTTAATGATCTTTGAAAATCCGAGGACTTTCTTACTTGAATCCGAGGACTCAAACAAAAAAATATCTAATTTCTTTTTAATACATTACTAGAAATCCGAAGACTTCCAAAAAATGAAATCCGAAGACTTCAAAAAAAAATCTAGTGACTTGAAATCCGAGGACTTCAGGGAGATTCTAGGTTCTAAAGGAAATCCGAGGACTTCCGTACATTTTCTAACTATTATCTATGAAATCCGAGGACTTCAAAATTCTAGATTCTAGGGAAATCCGAGGACTTCCACGCACAATTTTTAACTGTCACAGCACATGTCGTTTGCTACGAAAAAAAAAACTGAGAACTTTTTATTTTTCCGCGGCACTCTCACTTGTACGGAGGAACTGAGCACATTCGTGCTGATAACGTGTGAAGAATTCTATGGTCCGAGTGACCAGTGAGAGTTAAGTATGTACTATGCGCTTCATTGAAGGCAATGATTACCAATAATATGGAATAGGAAAC
>JAQGBT010005285.1:0-14637 GCA_034698585.1 Disparrhopalites patrizii
TTCCTTATACCGGTTATTCGTTATAACGGTTTTTCTGGTTGCTTTTGGCTAAACCGTTATAAAGAGAATTGACTGTATCTAGTATGTCTCAGGCAGGAAAAAATACATAAAGGAGCAACCACATACGAGGGAGAGAAAGAAAGGAAAGCGCCAGAAAAGAATATAATTCAGGGACAAAATTCAATAAACAAAGTTAATACAATTGTAATAATAGAAGGAAAACAATGGTTTACCAAGTCTCCGGACACCCACTTGCCTATAGTTATAGTCCAAGGGAAATTGGTAGTACAAACACGGTATACACACGTCAAGTCACAAAACCCTGCAATCAATCCGTGTTGGACGAATGAGCTCCTCTTTTCAAGTAATCCTCATCAAATTAGTTTCCACTCTATTTATATTCGTTAGACAAAAGGGAAATAGTGAGAGGGTGCGATAGAGCTCTGATACTGTATTGCATGGGAAGAAAGAGAGAGCGAATGACGAAGAAGATGGAGAAGAACAAGGGTCACAAAAAAAGGGAGATTAATTTGTAACTGCCACACTTGTCAGCTGTCAGTATTCGGGTACTACACAATAGGTAGGTTGAGCTTGAGACACCCGGACGGAGTTGTAGATAAGCAAGAACGTTTTCACATGTGATAACATTTGAGTAGTTTTTCAAAGAGGGAAGACCGCAATTCAGCGAATGTGCAACACAGCCAGATTAAGTGGAAAGTCATACATTATATCATTACATTATATGAGTTTTTCCCGCATATACGCAATGAAACAAATCATGGGGTTTGTTACGTATTAAAAAGTTTGGACTTGTATTTTTTGTTATGTCGAAGGAGAAGTCGTAAATACAAAAAAATGTCATGTGTGTGTATGTTACATGCTCGCATGAAAGTGCGCGGGGAGACGAGCTCTATATAGCAAAGGCAAGGATGAGATGCATTTTTCCCTCAAAGCACTGGCAGTCACGTGTTGTGTGGCCAAAATAAACAAATTATTTGTTGAGAGGAAGACCAGAATCAACACTGGCAAATGGAAATTCTTCTTCAATTCACAATTCATATACAACGATAGTCAATTCAAGCACATTTCAATTCTTTTAAGGTGTTTTTTTTCTGGGCGATTGTATTTCATTGTACAGATAATTCCATGTTGGACTGTATGTGTATGATAAAACGTGAATTGAATGTAATTTAACCACAGAAAAAGCCTTGTTATAACCTTCAGTTGAAAAACCAATAAAGATATTCACAATAAGGCACAAGATAAGAAAAAAAGTTCAAATAATTGACTCCTTGAAAAAATTGTTATTCGTTGGTTTATCAAGCTCAAGATTTAGTTGTAAAATGCTGGGAGGAGGATGAAATGTGGTTCCAAAATGCTATTCAGTGTTGGTATGTTTTTGTTTTGAATGAATGACAAACACACTTTAGTCTTGAAGTTCCCCAGTATTCTATGCGGGACCACAATCACATGTCTTCATTAGGTATGATTTTTTAAATTGTTTGATATTAAATTGCCCTGGCAGATCACATTAATATGAGATTAGTTTGTTCCGGCCTGAAACTTTTCACTGTGGTCTGGTTGACGACAAATTGAACAACCATGCATACATATTTTTATTATTGCTTGTTGCACTACACAAAGCTATTTTTATCTTGCATCCAGTAATAATAATACACAGAGGGTATCTACACTGTAACTTCGTATTCACAATAAATAAAAGTCAATGTTTTCTTATTTTAGCGAATAGAAGAGAGGAGAAAAGCGTGTCATACAAGCTCTTCCTATCTTTCTTTATACAAATAGTATGCCAAAACCCGACAAAATTATTAAACAACATTTCTATTAATGTCCATTTTGTTTGTCCAGCAAATTTCCCTTTGTAACCAGTGAGTGAAAGTCCAGCGAGAGCCTGTCTAGGTTGAAGGGAAAGTAAAATTCCAGGCTCGTGTGTTCGTGAGTGTGTGTTTGCGTGCATGAAAGAGAGAGAGAGAGAGAGAGAGAGAGAGATGAGAGGGAATCCCTGATACCGAATGCAATTTCAACCATGTAAACGTATATTTTATATTTGAAAACTGTCAGCAGTCAACTGTCTTCCCCATAAAGTCTGCTTTGCATGGTAATTCTTTTTTTTTTATTATATGTGCCTATAAACACATTTTATACTACAAAATTCTGAGGTTTTATATGGTGGTCGATTCCATGTTCGTTTAAAGTATGAAAATATATTTTATGTGAATTTCAGAGACACTATCCCTTTTGACATAAATAAATATTATAAGTATAAAATCCGTGTGACGCTGTCCATTACGTCCTTCACGTAATGCTTTTCTTGCGTCTATATATCATTAATTAATTGTGCCTTGCTTTTAGCCTGCTGTTCTTGATTTGTCCAGTGATCATAATTTATACTAAAAAACTGTGCTTCACGTCCGTAACGCCCTATATCGCATGCAAAAGCGGATTCAAATTGACCTGTGAAAGGAGCACTCTCTCAATAGAAGCGCTAAACATCTACGGGCTCATTGTAATAATGTAATAAGTGAATAAGTGCACAAACTAAATTGTATCAACATATAGCAGCGGGGATTAAGATTTAAAAAAAAATAGCAGATGAAACGAAATGTTAACGGACTTTCCGTTAATTGCATTTCCAAGTTAAACAGCCAAAGTATGTACTGTAATTCCTGAGCTAGAGCCGAATTCCAAAGCCATTTTAAGAATTTCTTCCGAGAATATAAATATTAGGGTGAATAAAATGTATACTTTTTGCATTGCCTAAATGTCCTCATCTCCCCACAGAATGAACGGGCCTCTCCGTATGTAAGTAATATTGCACACAAATGTGAAATGTGAAAGTTTTACCGGGGAGGAAAGAAGATTAAAAATATTGTTATTTGGCATCATTTTGGTAGAATTCAAGAGAGCTCAAGAATAAATGCTTTTTATAATATTTTTTTTATTTTAAGAATAAATGACATTTGCGAGTTGACATTGATTAAAACTTTGGATTTATCCATAAAACTTATCATACAAGAATAAATGCTTGCCACACAAAACTGCTTAATGGTGGACATTCGAAGGCTGTATAGAAAGAAAACAGTCTAAGTCCATTCGGACCACCCGCCCCTCTTTGACACTACTACTGCGGATAATTAGCAAGTTTCTGTATGGACTCATCCCGCTTTGGCACTCAAATACCGATGGACTTGTTCCACTTTGGAACTCAATATTGGAGTCAAATGTGGTGGTTGTACTAGTGACCTTTATCCGTGAGTGGAATAGGTGATCCTTGTGAACTAAAGTCGTTTCATGGGCAAAATAACTGTTGGAAAAATATGAACATAGGCTAGTTTGTTTCTCCATTCTTCATTTGTGGACGTACTTATACATATCGTTATTAAAGTATCAAAAGCGACCAATTCGTAAAGAATACTTATGTATACGCTATGGTATAGCGTATACATAAGTATTCTTTACGAATTGGTCGCTTTTGATTCTTAAACGGCGATATGCGGATGACTTGCAAAGCTTTTGCCTTCATTTTTTTTACGGTGGGGCCTGAGCTTCTTATTTTTTGCTTATTTCGTAGAGCTCCTTAGTCACTATACTGGAAGAACAGCTTGATTTTTGACGACAATCTTTTTGGCTACGTAATAGTTTGATAGTAAAAAGTAAAAATTATGTATACTATGTAATAGTTTAATAGAAATTGTGTAGGAATAAAATAGGTGAAATGTCTGCATCTTTGCTGGGAAAACCCTTTTGGTGTCCTCCGAAGATATTCTAGTCGTTTACAGCCAAGCAAGCCTACTGCACCATCTGGCGCTTAAATGTCTAAACGTTGAAGGATCCCGATTCGGAATCTTATTCTTGTTACTTATATGCGTATACATGCATTACCATTCTCTATTTGTCTTGTATGCCCTGTTTCTGTTGGTCATTGTTCATGGTCCCCGTATGACTTAGCCTTTAAGGGATTTCGAAGGCAACACTGGGGATCCTTCCTTGCAAAGACGCTGTTCATGTCCATTTATTCCATATTCTGCACTTGCACAGCACTTCACTTAATGACAGTCACGGCTCAACTTGTATTGAAAAAATAATAATGAGGAGACGGGAGAAACCCGAACCCTTACAATGATTATTTTTCCAGTATTATGATTGACGGTTTGATTAGGCTCATCGAGGTTAGAGTTAAAGTTGGGATCATGGATGACCAGCGCAAAGAGGGAAAGGACTGAAAAATAGGCAGTAATCGTTCAATGGTAATGGTAAATGGACAACCTAGTTTTTACCGCCTTGTGAATTTCTGCTTCCGATCCGACGAAATAGCAGGGCATTATTAAAAAGCATTATAATTAATCGCTGTTTTCCTTTTTAGCGAAACTCCATCCGAAAAACTCCAAACTAATATTTGGATTAGGGTAACGCGTGACACTGTGGCCACTTTTTTGGAACGCTTTTTCCAATTTTTTTATCCGATTTGGTTGATGCCGTTAAAGTAAAGAATTTTGAAGAAGGGATTTTTTGTAACATTTTATTTTAAGCTGTAGCTGAACTAAAACATATTTATTTTTCTCCTCACCCATTTCATATTATGATTTTTTTTAAACATACTACAGTTCAGAAATGGAGCCATTTGCATGTAATTGTGACCACCCCCATCTTCAATTATAGCTGTAGTAGTAAATATTTACAGTATGAAAAACATTACTGTAAGTAATTATACACTTAATTGACTTAATATATGTACAGTTATCCTGAAAGCATGGTTGAATAATTTCGCGAAGCCGAGAAAAAGAACAAGAAATTAAGCAGGTTAAGCTAACCCGCGTAAAACTTGAAGAGGAACGTGGACGTATTCGAAGGTACTTGAAGGCATCCCAACTCTGCTATGGGGCATTAAAGCATATTTATTTTCGATTAAACAATTTCTTCATTTCAAAAATCAAATTTCATACATTTTTTATTTCGAAATTTTGAAACAAACTTACGCATTATTAAATCAAAAATTTGCGTTTAATAGATCGGAAAACATCCTTTTTCCAAATATAAATTATTTTTTCCATTTTTTCAAATCTCCACATAAAAAAATCCTAAAAGTATACGTATACTATAGCTGCATGAAAGACGAAAAACGGTTTGATGCGACATGCAAAAAGTCTTTACAATAAGTTGAATTTAACGTTCTAATAATTTCTTGTCCTCTAAGAAACCCAGCGAACCTAAGCAAACATTTAGGTTTAATAAACACCGAAAAATAGTGTATAGTAAATTCATGCATATGGAGGAATTTGTACAAAAATGTACACGTACAATGTACTGCAGTAATTTCCTGCTCTTCATAAAGCGGATGTGCTTAGGCGGTGCGCTTAGTCATGTAAATACTCGAGCCGCATAAAAACTTCTTCCGTGATTAATCCAACACTAATAAAAGCTATTATTCATGCGAGGGCTATGTAAACAAATGTAAACAAGAAAGTCTTTGTCTGATAAAACCATAATAAAAACAATTGCGGATGCTACCTATACCGTTGTTAAGCACTAATACCAATTATATAGCATATAAGGTGAAGAATCATATGTAATCATCTCTACCGAGCGCTAATTCACGAATCATCTCCATGCTGCCTATGTAGCATAAAGTGATCAAGTCCATTAAAAATCAAATAGATGCCCTTAGGCCTTGGACGAACTACATCTCTAAACGTTCCTTTCAGTTAATTTTCCGTCCGAACGTACTTTTCATTGTTTGAACTAAATTGCATCGAACTAAATTTTCGAGCCAAATAGAGAACCAGCAATTTAACAATGAAAATTAATTTGCAATGGTGGTCGGGCTGAAGTATGTGCTATTCTACACAGTAGACGCGCGACTGTAGTGATAAAAAAAAATTGAAAGCATTAAGTTATACACAGTTACATATTAGTGCGTAGTGAGTATATAGAATCGTAATTAAAACGTCTCATAATCTGCGTTTTGATAAATGTATTCAATTTTTTTTTTGTTTTAATTATTGTTTGGAGATGATCACTCACTGCGCGCCAGAAAAATGGAGATGACCACTTCGTGAATTAGCGCTCGATGGAGATGGTTACATATGATTCTTCACGGATGATATCCTCTTTTCCAGGTTACCAAGAATCATTTTCTACCTCTGGAGAATCAACAAAAAACTAGTAAAAAGTAATTTTTTCTAAAGGATTCTTTACAGAACAATTAATAAATATTCAATATCTTGATTTCCCATCCACCTTAATTACGGCTCAGATCACCAGCTTAATCCTAACGTACTAATTATTACTGCCAATAGTGCAAGTCAATAAAGGAGCTCACCGCAGAGCACGGTGGTACTATTAGTATTATTTTGGGACATGATACATGATGCATCATGCATCAGACTCAGAGGTTGAGTCAGCCCTTTATCTCTTGTCAGAATTATACGAAATGGGGAAATGATGACTAACTCTCCCTCAACACTTTCTCCCCACCAAAAGAATTGTAACAATCCCCACTCGGTGAATAAACACAGGTAAAACCTAAAGGGTGTAGTAATGGTTTACTTATAAAAAAAAAAGCATTTCACCCTTTATCACTCTTTATCTCCTTTCATTTGGGTTGATAATAACGTTTTGATTACCGGTGAGAGATGCCGAAGTCGTGTGTAGTCTATATTTTAAACACTTTCGTCGGTCATTCATAAATATGCAAGTATGGTACATGGCATGAACATTACACATTCATTTTACTGGTAAAAATAAGTGATAAAAGAAAAGAGATACGCGGATCTTCCATTCTTTACACAACCTACTTCCTCAAGTCGGGAGGTGAAAAAACCACCTGGATACGTTTTCCGTGCGAATACGCTACCAGTCATATCTCATATCTTTGTCGTGTCGTATTGCAATCTTTAGAACGATTTAATTTGTGGACAGGTTAAAGTGCCGTAAAAGCCGTTCAAAATTTTTTATTTCCTTCGCATTTTTGTGTGAATTAAAATAAATTATTGCCAAAACATCATGGCTACCTACGCTGGGTATTTTGTGAGCTTACAGGGAATTTTAAAATTGCTAAATATTGTGAGTACTCAAATATTCATACGTTTTTTTCTTATGATCCGGCATAAGTTTTATTTATACACTTCATCGTACAATGCTTGTAAAAAAAAATATTTCTACAGATTTTTGGTTTCGTCAGCTTCGGATGTATAATCAAAGCTTATGAAGAAGAGCTACATTCTGAGATGTACTTCGTGGTGGCAGTAAGCGGATGCCTCGCAGCTTCCGTTCTCTTTTTCCCCGTTTTCTGGCTCACCTCCACCTTGGACAATAATAGAGGTCTCAAGCTCCTGGTAAACACTACAATTCACCCATAATTTTACAGTGGTGACAATTTTTAAAATTATGTAACAACTCTGCTCCAGGTAATTAATTTAAACGGTATGTCTTAATTTGAAAGGACTTTACGTACCATGTACTCATGGGTATGGTTCTCATTGTGGCGTCTGGACTCGTTCTCCATTCGGCCGTTAAAAACAAGGACGCCTGCGGATATGATTGTGGATGGACGGATGCAAACAAATTTTTCGACAAGAAAGTTTCTGCTGGTGTAAGTTTTTACTTTTACCTTCCTTTCAAAGAAAGTATTTATTTAAGGGAAATTAATTTCGAATGTTTCGAATGTCATTGGATTTTCACTGGATTAATTATGATTGTGATCGTTATTCTACAGGCATTTTCCCTAATGAACTCCATCCTGTACTTCGCTGCTAGCGTCTTCATTATCACCAGCCGAAACAAAGATGATGCCACTTTCCAATATCATCGTTGAATGGATGCCATTGTGCCATTAACATCGTATTTTTTTTTTGTACCACCTTGTGCAGTCTAATTACCTTTACATTGCAGTATTAAGTCGTATTGCAGTTCAAGGGTAGTAGCTAATAAAATAATGTTAAGTCGTCAAAAACATTTTGACCATTTTGATATCCTCTTTTTTTTTATTACTGTGTGTTTTAATTCAAGCCTTATTATTCCCATTTATTCTCCCGTAAACGTTTTTTTAAAGTTAGTAATCCTATTACTTTCATATTCCCGAGAGGGTTTAAATAGGAACGCTTTTTAAGCAGTTAATTTGCTTTGCATGTGTGTATCCCTATTGTTGTTCGAATGGTTACTTAACACGTAATAGGCTAGCTGTTTCATCCTTATGCTATATACCTTCCGTATTCTCTGCCTCCGACACGTAAAATAAATGTGTATAGTTCAGTTTAATACTGACTACTGACACTTAATTTATGTTAATGACATATATGTATATGTACAATAAAGTTAGAGGTTCTCCTTAGTACAATATAATAAATCGTTTTGTGTAAATCATTTCCATTTCAATATTATTTCTCACGCTGCGAGTGATACAGACTATGCACGTATATTCGTGGACGGGAACGGATGTCGTCGCGATCTGATTCCCTTTTCGTGATATACATACACAGGAACAACCAATGTATTAGTATTAGTATTAGTACTGGTTGTGAGTCAAAATTTTGTGTACTGACATGGCATACGCCAAATGCTATTTTACAAAAATATTGTCGAGCATTTTTAACTTCGTAATTACCTATGCTATTGGAGGTTCTTGGCCTATGTGTGTATATCATTAAATGGTGGATCAATAATTACAAATTAATTCCTCATGAATATTGGACACCATAAGACTACACGTTACCAGATTCATTTGCAATGTCAACGAGCTGGAAATGCAAACACACATCCTCTATTATCGGCATGAAGAAAGACGTTGACCTGTTGTTTTAAAGATCGTCTGTTGACGGAAAGCCCAAGGACCAAGGAACATTATTGGGAAAGGAACAGGAAATGATTATTGTGCGGTCATGAAGAGACTCGAGCAAGTCTTCCACACAACAACAATACATAGTACATAGATTATGATTATAGGTTCTTTTAGGGCATAAAGGGTGGCATTGTAAAAATAGTGCAAGACGAAATTGTTATTTGAATTTAAACGATTTTCAAGGGAAATCCCTGCTACATCCGCGTATACAGTCAAATGCAATATAGAGTACATCTTCAAGCAATACTATGGCGCTGTTTTACGACAATCTTTAAGCAAACCGTAGAATGGAGGAGGAAACGAAGATTTTTTTTGACAGAAGTTCATACAGTCAAAGTAGAGTGTTCTATACAGAATTGTAGACATCGTTTTATGGGAATTCTGTATTTATTTATGTGCATTTACATGTTCTGCTAATAGCTGTGCCAGTCAATAGTATGTAAGTACAGGCAAAAAAAAAAAAAACAAGAGATTACGGAGGGATTTACGTAAAATTACACACCTCACTTCCTATCTGGAAAGAAGGTGTACATGTCATGCTTGGGTGATATTTTGACTATAGTGTCCCCATCCATACCTGTTGATGAGCTAATATATTCATATAGGGGACATATATCATCATACACATATATGAATGCTGAAGATAATGAGGAACGACGGAAGGAAGTGGAGGTTTGAAGTAATATAGGAAAAATATGGAAAAAAATATGTGGAGACTCTCCTCCTATTGACATTTGTATTTTTGGGCCATACGACTGTGTAAATTGTACGTATGTACACATTTGGCAATTATTTCTTCCACTCATCGTTGGTACTAATAGTCCTAAAAAAAAAGATTTGAGCTTTATGACATTATGCGTGTTTTTATTATGATATGCGTTACGGAGTGGAGAAAAAAGGTGTCAAAGATCTGGGAAGGTACTTGGGCCAATAGCTATATATAAAGTACGCGTTATTACATGAAAAGTACTTTGCTATAGTATTGGAAATAGATTCCCCAGTGACGTAACTTCCTTAATTAATATCAACATTTGAAACTTCACGGATGTTTTTATGTAGTCGAAGCTTGAGGTGTTTTATGGAATACTTTCAATGTAAAATCTTCAACACTCTCAATCATGACACATTCTCTCCTCCAGAGCACAACACCTGTGTGGCTACAAAAAAAATTCAATTTTTCTTCTTCGAGGAGTACCTTCAAAATTTCCTTTTATTAGGGGGGGAGGCATAAGGAATTTCAGAAGTGGTTTCATAGTGGTTTTACTCCGCAGATCTGCAGATTTTTGTGAAAATAAATTTATGGTATTTGTTGGAACTTCCGTGAGGAATTTAGAAATATTTTGATACGGGGTTCCAATACGGGTGGTGCTGTATTGTAAATTACTGTTAAAAAATCTCAACTTCTACGACCAATAACCATGGCTCCAAATGGAAGCTACCTCCGTGGTCCTGTGGGGGCGGCTAAAATGTTCACTATTGTGAGTTTTATTGGGATTAAAATCACATATTCCAGTGTGACCACCTTGTTTTTTATTCATGACATTTTGACTATGAAAAGCAATAATCGGTGGATAATTTTTCATTACTCAGATTTTGGGCTTAATAAGCGTGATTTTAAGTTGGCATGCTTACTACTGGTCTTCCTTCAACTTCGTCATCCGCTACGACAATTTGTGGTACATTGAGAATCTTGTGGAAGAACAAGCTTTCCTCTACACCACCCTCATTCTTCTCTTCCTATCCATTGCTATGCTCATTGTTTCCGTGGTGCGGGATCCGGAGAGTAATAGCAGGATTTTTGTGAGTGATTTTTTTTGTAATTATGTCCTTCCTACTAATATATTTATTATTCCTGTATTATTATTTCGGAGATGTTAGCTTTCCGAGAAAAACATTGTGCTCATTCTCATTTTACCTCCCGCCTCCAACGAGTGCTGTAATGTAATGTAATTTTTTTTGTGCTAAAACATTCCAAAGCAATCTACTAATAATGCCTATTTGAATTTTTCATATAAGGAACAATTACGTGGCAATTATTGATTTAAGTTTCTTAAGCCGTCTCAAAAAATGCCTTTCCTATTAAACCCTATCTAAATATTTATGCAAAGCTATGTAATATGCAATACTTTATTGTAGTTTTAGTAATTACGACTCGTACACGATGTTCTTAGTGGGTTTAAATGATGGAAAAATGTCAAAATACGGGAATTATGCTTACACAAAAAGGGGAATGGGGAATAATGGGACCATCACCATCCAATCTAAATTAGTTAGATCTAAATCTAAATTACAGTAGCAAGAGGAGTCAGAATTACTTTAATAATTGTACTGAATTAATTGCATTACAAAATAGAATATGTCATAGTGTCAATTATTTTCATGTAGGATTTTGTTTTTCACCTCATCGGAACCATTGCCTTACTGATTGTGGGCAGTCTCTTCATATATTCCACGGTGAATATTGATTGTCACAAGTGCGTGGTGATTGAGCAGTACCTGTTACAACAAGGGATTTTGGACTGGTTTTATGGGACAAAATGTCAGTTGTATGAAGAAAAATTAGCTGCTGGGGTAAGCTCCTTTCTCTTGCATTTTTTCTGTTCATGTTTACACAAATGTATTTGTGCAAAGTAAAGAGGTGTACCCACACATGCTCAGTCACATGTGTGTACAGTTACACCTTCCTTCTTAGAATGTATGATTTGTGTAAACCACGTTATTTAATCTTTGTGGACTATTTCCTGCCAAAACTTGTAGACATTTTTGGGAGAACCTGTTCAAATTGGTCTTTCATTCCTTTCAGGTGATTGCCATTCTGAACGGAATCTTGTATGGAGTTACCGGCATCCTAGCTATGGCCACATCCGCCATGTATTAACTTATGACAACATAGATAATATAATATTCACCTAATTTCTATTTTTTTTTTACGGATGTCTGATTTTTGCTTCGATAAAGAGATAATAAACCTAATAATTGTGTGCTATGAGACCGACTTTTCCTCTATATTTGTGTTCCTTTGCAGGCGATCCAGAGAAAAGGACGGGGGGCGTGTTTATTTTACCAAGAGCTCAATTTAGAATGTACAATTTGTTACTACTACTACTCCACTGCAACCCTTTAGATGGAAAAGTTTGAAACCTCGAAATAAAATATGTGGAAGAATCTGGGGAATTTTGCTCGAACATTTTGTTTTTAGTGTCAATAGTAATTTAGGCTAACGCTCCATTTTATATTGTACATATGTTCTAACATTTATCATTATACATATAATTTGATAATATGACTTGTAAATGTTGCAATTATCCGCCAAAAAATTCAAAAAAAAAAATAGCGTAATATAAAAAATATACAATACAATATATGTACATACTTGTATACATTATATGTATAGTAATTGCAAGATGGCTGATGTCCTATACTCGTATAGGCGTTGTTGTAATTTTCGAGAATTAAATCATTATTATAATCGTATAATGGCTGCAATAAAGTCATTTATTTCCTCTTTTTTTTGTTATTATTAAAATTTATTAAAATAATTGCACTTACCTATACTTTTACTCTTATAAAAATCGTTTGTATCTTGATTCTGTCGTGGAAGCACGCTGCGACTTTTTCACAGATGCAATAAATTATTCTTTTAATCTCGGATACTCGGATCACAAAACATTTAGCAAAGCTTAATCTCCGAATAATTAATTGCCGGTCAGTCAGTAAAAGTCAGCAGGTCAGCACCACCTGACAAATTATATATATGAAATATAGTATAATGCTATAATATATGTAAGTGCTATAATAATAATGCTATATAATTTAAAATAGTTATAGGCCTACAATAATATAGGATTGTATTGGGATTTTACGATGCGGGCAATAATAATTAACAAGAACATACTGTATAATAACTACAAAGTTTTTATTCTTCCTAGCCCTATATTTTGTTACCCTTCTTAACTTCATAGGCATAGAGCAGCTTGATTTAATCTGTATTAATGTTTTAGCAAAATACAATACAACCTGTGAAACAATTTCATTTTCCGATTCAATTTCTCCTACATTATTTTCTGTACAAAAAAATGACCCGTCGTTTGCAGCGCAATTATCGGTTGTTCGTGTTACTCGAGCTTGCATATAAATTACTATGCATCACGTATTTAGGGGCTGATTATCGTTTCAGTTTCGTACCTTGGTTGGTCATTTTCATTATCAAATATTTCACACAGCCAAATCTTAACTCACTCACTGAACCGAGTCTTCCCATTCCCATTGAGAGGAACTACTACCTGAATGTTTCCCAATGAAACGGGAAACATTCGGACATACATATGACAGGTACCGACCCCGTCGAAATGGGGAGGAGAATGATTGTGAATGGATGAATGGAACAAAGATCCTCGGGTTGTACAGCCTCTTTTTGATGTTAGTTAGCTTATGTAATTCTGAGCTATAGATCATCATCATTTTCAGTAAGTATTAAGTATACGATGAAACTCATTTGGCTTTATCCACTTAAGCAAGTTGATTTGATTTTACGATTTATCCAGTTTACAAATCAAGACTTAGCGGAGGATTTTACACGGCCAGTACGGGATTTACCCTCACAAGAAGAAAAACTAGTAGTATATAAAACTACTGCCAGAAAAAGTGATTAATTTCGTCATTCGATATGTAGAAACCCGTCTTTTTTGTATAGATATCGCAGACGTGACCAAACAAATTCATCCTGATTTAAGAGGAAGGCAAAGTGATCAGCTTTGGTTAGGCGTAACAGGCGAACCTTCCGAATACCACAAAGCAGAACCTTTGCCATTCGTCATTAAACCTTTTCAGCTGACGGACCAAGTATAGATTGGACTCGAACTTTTATTGGCCCTATAGATTCTTTTATACAGATGTATCCGAAACTCGGTACGATATTGATCAACCTACGCCCGAAGACTTTCGGCAGATCTGATTCAATTGTTTTGCTATTCCAGTCACGTGCTGGAAGGAATTCTTTCAAAAATAATTTTAAAAAAAATCCAAAATAAATGCCTTTAGGAAAAAGAAACTGGCGCAAGTTTGATTTCCAATTGCGATGCACCCAGCGAGCATAATAAGGTGATTTAAGGAATGCAGGTGTATGACATTACCGGGAAATGTGGGAAAAACAAATGTTCATGAAAATGGTAATCTAATCGCGATTTCATACCGGAAATTCATAGCGGAAAATTCCGGATATTCCTTCTGTTGGAGCTGAATGTATTTTTAAATGTAGCCAGGTGAGAAAAAACTGCGCAACCGACAGGTGAAAAGTAGTGATCGCAGTTTCTGGTCAAAATATGTGCATTTCCATTGCGCATGGGACCGAGCTTGAAACGTCCCACATAGCTCCTGGCGTGGTTTAAAACAAGCTGGAAGCTGGAATATATATGTACAAATAATAATTTAATAATCATAACTAAAATTGTCTTCACAAACATTCACAGTGTACAATCCAGTAAAAGTGTTTTTCGTCTAACAATTGTGTACCGAAGATAGTCTAAGACATCTTGGATGCTTAAAACTTGATTTAAAAATATATTATGTACTTATTGATGGGTGACGTAGCCAGATTTAGGGTAGAGCGTAGTAATTAGTAGCAGATTTTAGTAATAGCAGTAATAGTAGTTAGCAATAGTTAGAAATAGGCACAAGTTAGTTAGAAATAAGCACAAGTTAGTTGAAATAAGCACAAGTTAGTTAGAAATAAGCACAAGTTAGTTAAAAATAAGCACAAGTAGAGTAAATCAGGCAAAAGC
>JAQGBT010005286.1:0-14637 GCA_034698585.1 Disparrhopalites patrizii
GAAAAAGTTAATGTTGAAGGGATACCTGACTTAGGCGCTAATGCTCTTAAAGGGAGAAAGTGTTGTTATAGTGAGAGAAATGTAACCGAGGGAAGAAAATACCCTGTTGTTATAGAGTAACTGCTGTTATAGCGAGTGCTCTTATATAGTGCGCACTTTACCTGGTGAAGCTGTAGGGGGGATTCAGCACTGCTGCTATAGCGTAAGTGCTCTTATAGGGAGGACCGGTATAGGGAGAGCCGACTGTAGCCCCTTCCCAATGTTGGTCATCCTCTCTCGAATATCCCTCTTAACCCTTTCAATGCCCCTTGAAACTAATGAAGATTTCCCCAAGATGCTCTCCTCTCGAAAGTGTATTCACTGATTCAAGAGGGGACTTTCTCCCAGAAAAAGGAGCTTTTGAATATGCATACAATCCGTGTCTATAGATAAAGTCCTCCCCCACCAGTCCACTTAAAGGTCTCTCACTACCCATGCCTTTTCCTCTAAAAACATTTTCTCATCGCCCTTACGTAAGATACTGTAAAAGTCCTTTTTTCACAGTGGTACTAAAGGACTCCGGGTGAGAGTGTGGGCCGTAAATAATAGGAAGCCTCCGTCTGATGTAAAAGCCTCCCACGTGATCCCGAGGACATGATTACTCTCTTATGAGATGTGGATTGTACGTTTAACTATCACACACGCACTCCCTCCTACACGACAATTTCTTCCTATTTACATGTTTTGAATACATGTCAAGGAGCTATTTTTTGCGGGAACATTACAAGCCAAATACAACTTCACACTGCTGGACTCCTTCCACCATCCTTTTGTTTCCCTCGCGGTCCCAGCCGATTCTCTCCGACGAAAGGGGAGAAATTGACAGGGTGAAAGAGGGAAATGGGGAGAAAGCAAGACGGATTTTAAATTGAGAACTTTTTGTCTCCTTTTCTTCCTCTTTGTCTCTTTCCAACTTTCTCTTTGTAAATTCGCTCTCTCTCAGAATCTCTCTTTAATTATCTCTGTCTGGCTCTATTTTCTTTCTTTCTGTCTTTTTCTTTGTAATTCGCTCTCTCTCTGACTCTCTTTGTTATTTTTTCTCCCTGACTTTCTCTTTTCTCTCCATATCTGGCTTTATCTTTGTAATTCTCTCTCTGACTATCTCTTTCTCCGACTTTCTCTCTCTGACTTTTTCGTTCTCTCTCTCTGACTTTCTCTTTGATTTTCTCTGATCCTTTAGCTCTTTTTAATTCTCGCCTTGACTTTTCCTTTGTAATTATCTCTCTCTCTGATTTTTTCTTTGTAATTCTCTCTGGCTTTCTCTTTGTAAGTCTCTCCCCGACGTTTTCTATGTAATTCTCTCTCTCTTTGACATTCTCTTTGTAATTATTTCTCAATTTCTCTTTGTAATTCTCTCTCACTTTCTCTTTGTAATTCTCTCTCACTTTCTCTTTGTAATTCTCTCTCTGACTTTCTCGTTTTAATTATCTCTCTGACTTTATCTTTGGATTTCTCTCTCTGACGTTTTCTTTTGCAGTTCTTTCTCTGGCTTTCTCTTTGCAATTCTCTCTGACTTTCTCTTGGAATTCTCTCTCTGACTTTCTATTGTTAATTCTCTCTCGGGGACTCTCTCGTTGTAATTCCCTCTCTTTTCTCCCACCGAACGTGTGAGGGGAGTAGAGGCCCGGCGAGACTTGAATACAAATACAGGAATGAATGAAAAGGAAAGGAACGGAAGCTGTAGGGACATTCTTGTATGTAATGCATCTCTGTTACATTGAGCCCAAATATAAATATATATGGGCCTAAATAACTCTTGTAACCAAGCCTTTACAGACCAAAATACATGTCCCTCGAAGACCTGTCATATCGCTATTTGATACAGTGTATACATATATAAGATTTCACACAAACTTCTCCCGCACTTTCACCGGTTCTTTCCGATTACTTTTGGGCTTCATTTCACGTGCTCAACTTGTTCAAAAACAGTTTGGAACCACACTTTGAAACGAATTTGACAAACATTCTAGAAATACAGTCGGCTCTCTCTATAATGGGATCCCTTATAATAATATTCTCTCTATAACAGTAAGCGAAAATGCTCAAAACCTTTCATAAATTGCTAGCATACATATAACAACACACATTGTTAACATACATGATTATTTCGCTACAAAATTGGGAAAATTTCGAACGGAAAAGAGAAGAAAATTAGATTTACGACTACTTTCTACTGCTAACTTTCTTTTTTATTATGCCTCCCATACCTTTGCTTTCCTTTTTCCTTCCTAGCTTTCATGTTTGCATTACAATTTCATGATTGCTATTAATTAATACGACTTTGTATTGCTTTGTATCGCTGTCTCTTTTACTGCTTTTTGAATTTCACTCTGTTTCTCCAACTCTGTCTCTGTGTTTTGGTTTCCCCCGCTTTTAGGGTCTTACTCTCATGTTCGGCTTTCTCGTTCTCAGGAACTTCCTCACTGTTTTAGTTTCTCTCTTTCTCACAGTCGCCCTTTTTCCGTGACGTTTCCCCTGCTTCTCTTTGTTTCTCTCAATTTTTTTCACTATTACGCTTTCTCCGTCTCTCATTTTTAATTTAAACTTCGTCTTCCCTTAGTGTATGTCCTTCTTGGTGTTACTTTCTCTCCGTCTCCATTTGTATTTCATACAGTTTCTCTCTCTATTTCGTATGCTGTCGTTTTTGTTGGTTGATTTTATTTTGCTTGTAGTTTTTCCTATATCGTGTACTCTATTGGATTTTATTTACTTTGTTTTATATTTGATTTACTTTCGCTTTTCCATTGAATTTAATACCTTTTCTATTTGATTTACCTTTGTTATGTATTTGGCGGACCGTATTTTTGTCTTTGGCTCACTTTTTGAATGTTCCTCACGGTTCTGTTACAGTTACCGTTTTAATTTTGATTATTTTCGCATTCTGTTTGCTTTCTCCATACCATGTAGTTTTTGGATTTCGTTTATTTTCTCTATTTGGTTTGCTTTCTTCATATCGTGTACTTTCTCTATTTTGCACACTTTTTGCTTTAGTCTGCTTTCTCCATTTCTTTTACGTTCTATACTTTGGTCGCTTTTTCTACTTCTTTTGCTATCTCTATTTCGTTCACGTTCTCTATTTCGTTTATTTTCTGTGTAGCGCTTGGTTTCTCTGTATATATGATTCACTTTCTCTATTTATTGTGCTTACTCTGTTTTGTTTGCTTTTTCCATTTCGCTTACTTTCTCTTTTTGTTCATTTTCTTTGTTTTGTTTGCTTTCTCCATTTCGCTCTTTTTTCTCTATTTCGTTCTCTTTCTCTATAGCGTTTATTTTCTCTGTAGCGCTTGATTTCTCTATATCGTTCACTGTCTCCATTTGTTTTGCTTTCTCTGTTTTGTTCATTTTCTTTATTTTGTTTCTCCATTTCGCTCACTTTATCTATTTTGATAACTGTCTCCATTTCATTTTGTCTCCATTTGGTCAGCTTTCTTATTTAGTTCACATTCTCTATCTCGTCTGCTTTCTCCATTATGCTCACTCTCTCTATACCCTTGCTTTCCTACCACCCTTATATCTTCCTGTCTGTGAACCCCCCAATTTGGCCTGTATCTCACCTTCACCACAAATCTCTTTCTTTTTCCATCTTGTAAAGCTCCCTTCCTCTCATTTACGATTTTCTTCTTCCTTTTTAATTCAGTCATCCAATTCCTGGTTATTCCCATCTCCTCCCTTTCGCTGTCACTCTCCAGCAAAATGTCTTTCTCTATGTCTATTCTCCGGACGGCACAAATATCCCTTGTCTCTGTTTCCGTCCATTCCTTTCATTTTTATATCCTCCTCTTCATCTTTCACCCTCAATTTCCTAAAAATTTCTTACTGATTTTCTATCTCTTTTACATTGTCTCTTGGAAGCTTCCTTGTCCTTGTTCCCCAATTTTCCCGTTCCCATTTCCATATCTATTGCACTGTCGCATTCATCCTTTTTGCATTTATCCTCTCTCTCTCATTTCTCCTCTCTCTCCCTCATTTCTCCTTTCTCCCTCAATTCTCCTCTCTCCCTCATTTCTCCTCACTCTCTCTCTCTCTGTTGATTTTTCTGCGGCTGCCATGGTGGTGGTGGCTCTTGCCAAAGGAGGGACGAAACGGCTCGCTTACAACTTTTCCCTTCCCAGTGACTACTCCGGCCTTTTGCCGTTGATTCTACTACTGCTCGCAACCATAATATGTAGTATGGAAGGGAGGTTGTTGAGAACAGAGTGCATTTCTCTCACGCTTTCTCTCTCCCTCTCTCTCTCTCTCTGTCTCTTCAGCCCTCCAATGCCATTACCAAAGGGGAGTCTCGGGTAGAAATGCGAGTAGTAGATAGTAGATTTTTTTTCGCCCTCATACATATAGTACATTCTCTCTCTCTTTCTCTCTCTCTCTCTCTTTAGTACTACTAAAGCCCACAAAGGCTTTGGAGAGAGAAAGGGCTTGTGAGAGTGTTTTTGGGCCACTATTATAAGTAAAGCTTGGGCCAGGGCGAGGAGACAGTTACTTGGTTCACGTTCCATGGGCACGACATCAACAGACACTTGCTCTCTCGCTCATAATCCACCTCCTCCTTCTCGTATTCCTCCTCCGTCATCTTCTCTGGAGGAACCTCATTTTTCTCCAAGTTTTCCTTTCAGCTGAGAGAAAGTTTTTTTTTCCCGGTCCCCCTCAAAAACTAGGGAAAAAAAGAAGGTGCTTGGAAAAAACCGAAGGAGTGAGAGAGAATTTGGAGGATAGAAACTGTTGGAAAAACAAATTTATTCACTATTTATTTATTTTTCTCTACAATATTCCCCTCCAAAGTTTCGGGGGCAAGTTTGCTTTGTGTGGACGGAAACCACCCCGGTTTTTTGGGGAGAAAGTCACTTATTCTTGTTATTCGTTTCCTCTGTTCTTGTCAAAACCTTCAGGGGGGGAGAAAAAAGAGAAAGTGGATGGGAGGGAATGTTTTATTCATTTCCCCTAAATTGTGAAGGGATCTGGATGGACTGGGGATTCTAGGCCGCCGGCTCAAGGCATTTTCAAGTGGTTTAAATTTTTTTGGGGGTTCAAAACAAGAATTTATTCTGGACCTTTTTGTGGGACAAAGTGCTTAACCATTTGGAGGCCACGGAGTTCAATTTTGCCTGGGAAGTTTCTACAGTTTTAAGAGAAAAGGTACTCTAAAGGTGACACAATTCCGTTGTTACTCGAACTTTCTCCCAATCTTGGATTTTTGGTGCAAGCAACGAATTTGTGACTAGAAAAAAACCTTCACCGTTTGGATCAGAATTAATTGAAAAATAAAGGACAAGTATAAATGCAAAATTTTTCAAAAACACATGTCAAAATAATTTGTGAAATACATTATATTAACACCCCAAAAAATTAATTAATTGCAAAAATACAAACAAGGCAAAATCCTTTGCAAAAAAATAATTAAATTCAAAAACATAAACAAGACAAAGTCCTTTGCAAGAAAATCATTAATTGCAACAATAGAAACAGCACAGAATCCTTTGTAAAAAACAATTAATTGCAAAAATATTAACAGGACAAAATCCTATGCAAAAAAAATTAATTGCAAAAATACAAAGACAAAATCCTCTGCAAAACTCTCACAGGTTATAATTGCAAAAGTGCATAAAAATTAAAGGCAAAATTTGACAAAAAAACAACTGAAAGAACGGAAAAATCAAGAATTTGAATAACTACAAAAATTGATATAAACATAAGAAAAGGGACAAAAGTCGCAGCTGCGGGCAGAATAAAAATTGGAAAATTAATAACCAAAAATTTCCTCTCAAATTCAAAAGTAACCGCCGTGGGAAAATTCAAAAAGTTTACACCCAAGCGTGTTTCAGTTGGCCTATAAAGCCCAGTGAGAACGTGGGACGATTAAAGGAGAAAGTCCCAAGAAAAAGTGGGATTAATCCGAAATTTCTACCAATTTGACGAGACCAGCGAAGCGTTCCTTTTTGGGGTGGTTCAAGTGTAAAATTAATTGGAAATTAAGTGCTTTCCTCCTCCACTCTCAGCCCATGAGAAAGTTCCTTATGTGAGTAGAGAAAGAGAAAGAGAGTGAGAGAATGAAATTTTGAAATTAATTGGCTATTCAAGTGCAAAGGAAATTACTCTCCACCACACGCTTTCTCCAGGGTGCTGCCGGAGAAAGGAGCCGATACGGTCCAGATTCCATTCGTTTTCCCGCCACTGGGATTTTTTTATCCAGTCTCTTCCAGCATCAATTGGTAAGCTTTGTAATTACTGGAATTCATTGGGGGCAAAACAACAATGGGACGTTTTGTCATGTGGAGGATAAATTCCCTACAATTATGACCTTTTTTGGGGGGCTGCGGATATTTATGCAAAGACCAGGATTAGAATTTCCTTGCAGTGTCTGTCTGGAGAAAATTGATTTTTCCCCCGTTTTTTCTACCGAAAATTCGGAATGAGAAAGAGCATTTATTTTTCCTTCATTCGGGGAAAGGCAGAGTCTTTTGTGGGACAAGTTTCATGCAGTGGAGTTAATTCCATCAAAAGGATTTCACAGGGGCCCAAAAAAAAGAAGGGGAAAGAACATAAGAAAGCAATTAAAGAGGAAAAAATCAATTCAAATCCTTCCCGGATCTAACATGGAAATGGACGGAGATTGTTAGAAACTTCCGAAAGGAATGGAAAAGGTACTTATATAGAGACAAAATGGAGTTTGACAAAACATCAAGGAACATTTAATTTTGCAGAGGATCCAACATTTAATTTTGTACACACCTGAAAATCACTCTTGTAGAAGCAAATTAATTAAAATAAATGTATTTTAGTTACCCGTAAATTTACGAAATGCAGGGCGAAAGCGCAAATTGCAGTGTAAACCACGAAATACCGAAAAAATGATAACGAAATAGGTAGAAAGCTTATATAGACAAGCAGCAGCACAAAGAATTCAAGGTTTCAAAATAAAACTGAATTATGAGAACGGAAAGGCTGAAGATAAAAAGCAAATGTGACAAGGAAAAATCACAGACAAGGAAAAGCCGGAGGAAGTACATTTCGAGAAAGCCGGAAGATGTAAAAGAAGGCTATGAGAAAGCACACAGAAGATCCATCGAAAGTGAGGAGGCCGGATAAATATCGGGGAAAGCCGGAAATAAACAGTGAAAGGGAAAAAACAGGAAAAGAGCAACACATATGCCGGCAGGGAAAAAGCAAATAAGACAGGAAGCTAGCAGGGAAAGCATGTATGGCATACGAAAAGCAGAGAAAATAAGAAAATCAAAACAAAATCGGAGAAAGTAAGAAAATCAAAACAAAATCGGAGAAAGTAAGAAAATCAAAACAAAATCGGAGAAAGTAAGAAGATCAAAACAAAATCAGAGAAAGTAAGAAGATCAAAACAAAATCGGAGAAAGTAAGAAAATCAAGACAAAATCGGAGAAAGTAAAACAATCAAAACAAAATAGGAGAAAGCAAGCCTGAAATAAAGTGAAAACATTGATAGTAAAACGGAAAAAACATGGAAAGAAGAGAAAGCACAAAAGGCAAGGAGATAAAAAGGATGAAACGAAGAAACAAGAAAAACACGGATACAAAACAAACAGAGAAAGCAGAACTCAAAGAAGGCACGGAGAAAGTTGGCATATAAAGAAATATACGGACAAGGCAAAACAAAAGCCGGAGAAAGCCGCTAAATAATGGAAAACAAGAGAATCAAAAAGAGCAAGAAACAAAGAAAGAAATCTGGAAAGGCAATATTAAATCGAGGAACGCAGAGTGAAAAGAAGGGAAAATGCAGGGAAGGCAAATAGAAAGCAATACCTTTCCGGAGAAAGCAAGAAAGACAGAGAAATTGGAAAGGCATATCGAAAGCAATAATATTCTGAGAAAGCTAGAAAGACAGAGAAAGTGAAAAATGCGGAGAGAAAGCAATATCCTGGAGAAAGCTAGAAACACAGAAACAAAGGCAGAGAAATGAGGCAAAGAAATTTATTTCTCTGTAAAGAGAAAAAGTCCAAGAAAAAAACATGTATAGCAAAGCAAGAAAAATAAATTCAAAGGCTATATCTAAGCTGAATGGCAGGAAATAAATGAATGGGGATAAGCTGAGAAATATGGGGATGAGAAGCCCCCCGAAAGAGTTGGGGAAAGTGGATGCTTATAGCTAGATTGCTTTGTCTAAAGCTTTTACTTTCCCTCTCCCTTTGAGTCATCACAAATCCTTCGCTTTTTCTTCTTTCTCCTTCCAAGGAGATTACCGTCGTAAATTGATCAGCTGATACATCTGTGTTTCATCAAAATAAAAAAAGCTTTCCAATTCCTATACATTTCCGTTGACGATGGCACTTTCTCCCTTTGCTGTGGGTTTTGGGATAATCCCTGGAATTATTAAGTTATTTGTACACATCTCAATTTTCATCCGACGGCAAGTTCCTATTACGGAGAATAATTTCATAGTAAAAGCTATGTGGAATGAGAGAGAAATAAATAAAGAATAAAGAAAAACTCAAGAAAAAATCTGGAGCAAGTGGAGAAAATATAATTGAATATCTGAAGATGTCAGAATATTCCCAGGTTTTCTCACGCAATCTTTGTCTGTACATAAATACATGGCTGAAAAGATTTATCGTGGGAATTTCCCCGTGAAAGGATGACGTCATAATAAATTTCACCCAACAAATTGCTGGGATGACAAATAAAATTTATTTTTTTGACTCTCGTCGCTTCCCCGAAAATATTTTGGGCTTGTTGCGTATCCACGCCGATGCCATAAACAAATGCATGTAAGCAACCCTTTTATGTCATGTTCCTTGTCACGCAAGCCGCTAAAAAACGATTTCGGGGGAAAGTTCTTTTTCTTGGGGTTTCCCGTTTAAATGCATTATCAAGGCAGAATAACGGCTAATAGCTTTTTCTAGAGAAAACATCAAACGGCAGGCTCCATACATAAAAGGTTTTTTCGGGGGAAAAGCTATAAATATATTGGAAGAAAAGAAATGATAATAATAATCCCACAATTCTCTCTATTGTACTGGGAAAAAATTATTACTGGAAGATTTCCAATGACAACAGATTTATATATTTTTAGCATGCTAAATTCATTTTATTTGCTTTCTCCATCTGTATTGCGTTGTCCGGATGGGGAGGCTGGGGTAAACAAGCACAATGTGGGAACCTTTGTGAGGATTTACCTTTTCGAAGTTTATTTTTGGAATTTTATATGTAATAGTGGCAGCATTCATCTTATATAGTCCCATATGTTGCTTGGGAGATCAGGAGGTGACGGAGGAGGAGAATCTGTCAAAAGCGGAGAGACAACAGTGGGGAATTCGAGGAATAATAGAGATATGAATGCGAAAAGAGGGAGAGAGACAGGTTTTTGGAAGCAAAGGGAGAAGGATCAAGAAATGAAAATGACCTGCAGAGAGGAAGTTATTAAGAGGACACGAGAGAGCAAGATCTGGAAAGGGAAATAAAGAGAAAGATTTACAAAGGAAAAGATAGAGACAGATCTAGAAAAGCGAATAAAGAGAAAGATCTACAAATCAAATAAAAGAGACAGTTTAAATATATAAAAGTGAGAGAAATACCTCATTGTAAGAAAGGAAAAGTTCTATAGGGGAAAAGATTGAGAAGAGGACAATGAACAGAAATATTTAAATAGGACAAGAGCGAGACAAATCTAAAGAGAAAAATAGAGTCAGATCTAAAGAGCAAAAGAGAGATCTAAAGAGAAAAAGAGATAGATCTAAAGATAGAAAGAACTAAAGAGAAAAATGGAGAGAAATCTAAAGAGAAGAAGAGAGCAAGATCTACTAAAGAACAAATAAAAAAAGTGTAAATAGGACAACAGAAAGAAGGAGAAAAAGAGACAGAAAGATTTATACAAACAAACAGCGAAAAAGATGTAAAGAGAAAAGCAATATATAGGATTGTGAAACAGGGAAACAGGTATATCTACAGAGAAAAAAAGAAAGAAACATCTAACGACAAAATGAGAGAAACGTCTAAAAGGATAAGAAGAGAGAAATATCTACAGACGAAGGCAGAAAGAGAAAAAAAGGAAAACAGATCTATAGGAGAGTATTTAAACGTATTTATATTTTCTTGAAGTATTCAGACAGAAATGGAAAAATATCTAGAGGGAAAACAAGGGAGAGAGAGATTTCAAAGGGAGAGAAAAATAGCGAGACAGAGATTAAAGGAATATAAGGAGGTGAGGGAAAAAAGAGAGAAAAATATGAGGACATAACTTTTGTAATTTTGATCGGATCTGGATAACATTTCTGTTGCTGGATTCGCAATAGAATTTTGTATAAGAAACATGCATTTTTAAAAATAAAATAAAAAAACTCGATTTTTCGGAAATTTTAGTTTTTTAAACTTGGCGCGGAAAAATCGCCATAACTTGGTCAATTCGCGTTTGAACTTTATGGAGTGATTTTTTCTCGATTCGCAATAAAATTGTGCTTAGAAAACGCCCTTGTCCCAATTTGTATCGTTGGTAGAACATTAAAAGATTTGTGCCTCGAGAGAGAAACCAAAAATTAATTTTGTCGAAAATGTAAATTGTTTATTTTGTTTTGAAAAAACCGGCATAACTCGGCCATTGTTGGTCGGATCGAGATGAATTTTTTTCCTAGATCCACAATAAGATTCTACATGGGAAACATGCTCTGTCTATTTTGCAGCATTGTTGCATCATATTGCTTATAAGCAATATGATGCAACAATGGGGGGGCCATATCGTATCTTGGCACCCTGTAGATATGCACTCCAACGCACTGTAACTAGATTAGAATGGGAGGGAGAAAATGCGATTCTTAATTTCGTCACAAAACTTTTACGGAAGGAGAAAAAGAAAGAAATCTTATGATACAAATGATTACATTACCGCCTGTGTTCTGGGAACTGACAATAGAAGCAATTTACCTTGTCTTTTTTCTGTACAAACTACGTTATCCTGGAGATCAGATCTACCTGACGACAGAGAATAAATCCCACACTAAGGCAACCGGAGATGAAGCCTTTGTTTAGCATTTATTTACATAATTCCAAGTGTATTACCATCTTTCCGTGTTTTCCTACCTTCTGAATTGTTTTCCTTTTGTAGCCCTAAATTCCATATTCTTATCCCTATCTAACTTCGTCTAAACTGTCTGAAAGTAATTTGTATAACTTTGTCACACTATTAGTTTTTCTCTGGTCGTTTTGTCTTTGATCTTTTTTTATGATCTCGATGTCTTCTGTGCTGTCTGTGTCACTCTTTGTGAATTAAGTTTCCTTTGCTTCCTCAGGATTTCGTACTCTTTTTTTGGCTTGGCCCCACTTGTTATTCTTACTTTTTGTCATAACTTTCTCTCGCTTTCTCTTTTCTTCTCCCAATGTCGTTCTGCTTGTTTCAATTTAGTTCTACTTCGTTTGCTTTCTTGTGTGTTTTTCTTACGTCTATGATGATTTCTCTTTTTTACTGATTCGCTTGTGTTATCTCCATCTATTTCGATCGCCCCGTGTTGCCGACTATATCTACATTCACGAATACAATTACATTTATTTTTCTCTGTCTAAATATCGACAGGATTGTCCCTCCCCCTAACCTGTCCCTCTTTCACCCAGTGACGAAAATGCCTTAATCCTGTTTATCAGCTGGAAAATGCAAATCTCCCATGCTGAATCCCATTTTCTACATGACTACATCTCATTTAAATGTAATTCCCCCGGCCCCACCCTTTCACACAGGCTCCTATCCATGCAGTCTCCCTTTCCTCCCGTACCAGTGCTTCTTATAGAGCATTTTCCCTCAACTCATTATAGAAACTTGGAATTGTGCGGGAAATCCGGGGAGCCATAAGCAAATTTCTCCGCTCAAATTCGCCCATTGACATTTTTTCCCAGAGTAAAGCAATTGTAAATTCGGGGAAATGCCTTTAGAAATATTTGGCGGTGGATTTTCCTCAGCTTTCTCCTAAGCCGTGTGTGGTGTGGTGGAAAGTTTTTTTTTTCCTGAATGAATTCTTTAATTGGAATCGCTTCTTTTTTTATGGCTCAGATTTGAAGGGAAGTTTTCCTCCAAAACTTTCTTTGCCTCCAGAAAGTGGTGAAAGTACTTTTTTGTCATTGTTGGTAAATTTCTGGGAATTTTCTGAAGAAAAATATTTTTCTTAACATCTCTCTATTGCTAACCTTTTGATATAATGTACGAATGAAAAAAATGGTAAAGGAGAAAGTATCTGTTAGGCTGGGAGGAAAGCCGTAATAAAGAGGGTGCTCTTAAGGTCAGAAAAAAATGGGAGGGATATAAATACGGCCAGTAAAAAGCCTGACGTGTCAATAAATAATAGAGCGTGACTGACACTTGCGATAAGAGGAGAAAGTGCGGGGAGAAAATCCCATTTTTACACCATCAGAAACCCTCCAGTTGCATTCACGCACGTGTACATATTTCACACTTACAAAAAAGGAAATGTGGAGAAAAGTAAATAAATCCTTTTTTTGAACCGGTTTTTGCTGGTGACAACAAATTGAAAGTGGAGTGATGGGCACGAAAAAGGAATCTGGAGTGCACCCGAGAGTGCCATCTGGAGAAATTGTGGCATATGTACATTTTTCATCTGCTCCGTTTTAGTATTGCAGACGTGGGAAATTCCGATGGAAATTAGTCCTGATGGAACTCCCTTAAGTATTGAAGGAACGAATAGCAATTGTGAGAGGCAGAGAAAATCTGTGTATTGCAATTTAGAATATTCTTGGAAATGGAAAAGGGCAAGTCGTTGGGGAAATTTCGGGAAAAGTGGTGAAGTGCTGATCAATTGCACAAAAATGAGGCAGTCGCATTTTTCCGGAGACAAATCGTTTTATGCCATAAAGATTTCTTTTGGGAATGGAGACAACGCATTTAATGAATTGGAGAAGAGTGAGCTTGGCGACATTTCTTGGAGGGAAAAAGCAATTTAGTTCGCAAAAGAACTAAGAAAGTAGAACGGCAGGGCCAAATGGAAATTATTTGAGAAAACAGATATGCAAAATGAAGCCGAAATTGCAGGAGAAAATAAATAGATTTTTAAACCACTGGAGAAACGAAAATTCAAACGAGATTTTAAAATCGCTGGAGACAGAAAACATACAGGACGGATTTTGTAGTCAGTGGAGAAAGTAAAATTGTGAAATATGTAGATTTGTACATGACTGGAGAAAATAAAAATACACAAGAGATTTTCAAATCACTGGAGAAAGTAAACATATAAATAAATATACAAAAAATATTTTGAATTAACTAAAGGAATTAAAAATATAATAGATAAAAATAAAATAGATATTGAATTCGATGGTGAAAGAGGAAAGGTGAAATTATTTCGAATCGGCTTTAGAAAGTGCGAAGATACAATCAGATCAAAATCACAAGCGTCAGAAGAAAGATCTTGATAAAACGATAATAATTTGAATCAAGTCGAACATGAATCAATTGCAAATCACATGAGAAACAAAATGAAAAAATTAAATAATTATATCACCGAAATTCCAACGGCAAAACCAATTTAAAAATTTCTAAAAAAGTGCAGAGCCATCATAAATTAAAAATGAAATCTTTGGCAATCAAACTTGCAGAGTAACCGCAAGTGAAAGTCACAAGTGAAAGTTGTTGCTATGTAAAAATTCCTTTACAATAAATTACAATGCTTGAAACTAAAACTTTAAGCGGACACTGTATGCTAAAATGTTAATAGCAAAGACAACCAAAAACAGGATAATTAAGCAGTAATATATGTACATATATGAACTTGATATAAACTGCCGTTTGCATATAAGAAACTTGTGTTTTTACAACCTTTTAAATATCCACGAAAATAAATACATAATATTAATGCCAAGCTTACAAATACAAACTTATACAAATATATATATGTACGTACATATATATATATACTTCCCCAAAAGAGAAAAGGTAAAAAATATTGTAAATAACGAAATCCAGACAAACTACCCCATAAGAGAAAGCACCAGGAAGAAAAGTACCAATAAAAGAATGCAAAGTGAAAATAAATAATATTAAAAGCAACAAAAAGAGCTACAAAACGGACTGAAAGAGCCAGCAAAAAATGGAATAAACCCAGAGAAAATTAAAGAATGATACAGGAGCGTTAGAGGAATATAAAGCCCCCTTTTTTTTTTTACAAAGGAGCTTGGTCTCTGCTAGAAGGGAGGAAAGTCACTGGAGCTTTATCCGGCGACAAAAAGATGTCCATAAGCTTCTTCAGCATGCCTGGCTTTCTCCCTGGTAAATAAAGGTAGGAAGGAATTGGAAGGGGAAAGGACAAGGAAATGCGGATGCATACGGGAGGGGAGATAAAAATAAAAGAGAGGAGAAAAAACGGTGTATAATAAGAGATTGGCGTTCCTACAAGCCTCTTTGTTCCTTTTATGAAATTAAATCATCTCGTCTTCCCTAATCCGATTTCCTCCCTATCTTTCTCTCTCTCTTTCTCTCTCTTTCTCCCTCTTTCTCTCTCCTTCTCTCTCTTTCTCTCTCTTTCTCTCTCAGAGTCTCTTTCTCTCTCTATCTCTCCCGGAGTCTATTTCTCTCTTTCTCTCTCGGAGTCTCTTTCTCTCTCTTTCTCTCTCGGAGTCTCTTTCTCTCTCTTTCTCTCTCGGAGT
>JAQGBT010005287.1:0-14631 GCA_034698585.1 Disparrhopalites patrizii
TTTCTTGATTTGTGTATTTCTTGCTTGCTTCATTTCTTGATTTGTGTATTTCTTGCTTGCTTCATTTCTTGATTTGTATATTTCTTGCTTGCTTCATTTCTTGATTTGTGTATTTCTTGCTTGCTTCATTTCTTGATTTGTGTATTTCTTGCTGGCTTCATTTCTTGATTTGTCTATTTCTTGCTTGTTTCATTTCTTGATTTGTGTATTTCTTGCTTGCTTCATTTCTTGATTTGTCTATTTCTTGCTTGCTTCATTTCTTGATTTGTCTATTTCTGGCGTTCTCCTTCTCTGGCTGTGTCCATTTCTTGCTCCCTCCAGCATTCATAGAATACTTTTTCTTCATAATATTTTTGTACTCTAGTGCCAATAGGACGTTGGGCCCCGAAGTGAAAATCAAAACCAGTGAAAGAAACAAAGTGGTACTTTCCCCAAAGAAAATCTACTTTCACCAGGCAGAAAGCAAATTTTCCGCCCGGAGAAATTTAATAGGGCATCCAATCATGTCCGACAAAGGAACACGTATCATTGCAAAATGAACAGGAAAGAAAGCGGGAAAAGTGGAGAAAGTTTGAGCACTTTAACTTGCCCTTGTCCGTTCCTTGTTACAACGCCAAAGAAAAAAGTTTTCCTACCCTAAACTTTCTCCTTTGTTTCAGGCCCAGAGAAAAAAATAGAAATCTGGCATCTTCTAATGCATGCTGTCACTGCATTTCGCGTGGGATAAAAAAACGCTTGTCACATCGTCGAGGAAGATGGCCCAAGATCAAAAGCAAAGTTGTAACTGGGAGGAAGAGTGGGAAAAGAGAAAGTTTGTTGGAGTTAAAACATCTTCCGGGGAACTTCACATGTATTGATGAACAGTTCGGAGGATTATTGATTGGGTCATTACGACGGCCTTTGATCCTTCCCCGTCCTGACCTCCTTCACTGTCGGGGGATGATTCATCATCTTTTCTCCATCAACATTCCAGCGCCGCTGTTTCAATCAATTTATTTACTCCCGAAGCAAGTTGCACTTTCACTTTCACCAAATTACAAATCGTGGGTGAAGAAACGTATCGGACTATCTCCAGCGAACGCTAATTCACGAAGTGATCATCTCCATTCTGCCACTGTGCATAAAGTAATCAAGTCCAATAAAAATCATATAGATGCCCTTGGGTCTTGGACGAACTACAGCGCTATACGTTCCTTTTAGCTAATTTTCCCATATTCCGTCTGAAGTCTGAACGAACGGACGCTTCATTTATTTTGATTTTTTTAACAAAATTACATCTCGAACTAAATTTTCGTACCAAGCGTGTGTATAGTGCTTTCAATTTGTTTTTTTGTATTGTTTTTGCCCACCCGCACGTTTCATAAAATATGTGGGGTTTTGTTTTTGTACGTAACTCTGTTTTTTGCATGTTACTGTATTAGTTATTAAACGGAGCACAAAGTACGATTTTGCTTTTGTTTTGTTTGTAAACAAAATTGTGACAACTTACAACACTACGCGTATAGAGGACCAGCAATTTAACAATGCAAATTAATTTAGTTTGATTGTGATAAATTGTGTTTAGTTTGCTGTTATAATTAATTTGCAATTGCGGTCGGGCTTAAATCTGTGATATTCGCTATTCTACACAGTAGACGTGACTGTAGTGGTAAAAAAACTGAAACAATTAATTTATATTGGTTAATTATTGAGTATATAGAATCCTAATTAAAATTTCTCATAATCTTCATTTTGATACATTTATGCAATTGTTTTGGTTTTGATTTATTTTTGGAGATGATCACTTACTGCACGCAAGAAAAATGAAGATGATCACTTCGTGAATTAGCGTTCGCTGGAGATAGTCCGATACGTTTCTTCACCGACGAAATACAACTTTCTCTTCTCAGTTTTCTCCAGCAGTTACTTTAATATTAAAAGTGTTCTATTGTTAAACAAGATACGCGTGTCAGTTATTTAATCCGTTAATACTTTACGCTGTTACCACCAAACAATTCATAAAAAAGCAGAAAGGAAATGATTTTTGTTTAATATCAAAATGTTATTATCTGAAAAGGGAGAACGTTAACGAAAAATAAAAGTATAACGGAGAATATTGTAAATTAATTCCACAAGCGTTTAGACCTATAAACTTAAAAGCTCAAGGAGGCAACTGGAATGTATACAGAAGAGAAAGCAAAACGACAGAGTGAAATATTACGGGGGGAAATGAGGCACAGTCACGGAAGCGCCGAGAGTGAAAACCAAATCTTCGTTAGAATATTGAAAAGAGAAGTCGGCGGAAAGCTTCTTCAGAAACCAAAACGGAAGGGAGAACATAATTAAAAATTCGCTACGTATAACTAATGAAAAATGAGGATTCACAAAAATTGAAAGGCAATAACTGAGAAAATGGAAGTAATTATGGCATTTATGTTTGACATGCTCAAACAATGGATGGAAGTGTAAACAGGACAACTCAAACTAGGAGGCGGTAGCAAAATGAAAATAGTAAGGAAATGATGGTAGTAGGAAAGCACAAAGGAGAAAGCGGGAGGAACTGAAATTAATTAAAAAAGGCAAACGTGGAAGCAATAGAGACAGGCAAAGTTTTAAGAATGTAAGAATGTGTGGCAGCAACTATTCAGAAAAAGTGAAAGAGAGAGATATCGGGATATGTAAAAAGGACATTTGTCAGAAAATATGGCGGATAGCCGGAAGAAATATTTCAAAGCGAAAGAAATCAGAACATGTACAAGGAGATGTTAAAATTGTCAAGATGAACGTACCCAAAATTGTAAAAGAGAAAGTAAAAGTAGGTATACAAACTATGAAAGAGAAAGCAACCGGAAGTTTGTAAAAGAGAAGGTATCAAAGAGAGAAATCAGAAATTTGTAGAGAAGAAAGTAAAAATTTACTTTTACTTTCTCTTGCTGTACTATTTTTGTTTATAGACACAAAATGTGAAAGGGAAAATAACCAGAAACTGATATAACATAAAGTTAAATTAGACAAAAAATGTCAAAGAGAAAGTAACCAGATAATAGTAACAGAGAAAGTACAAGATATCACAGAGAAAGTAAGCAAAAATGTAAAACAGAAGGTAAAATATTAAGAAAATATCAAAGAGAAAGTAACCAAAAATGTCCAAGCGAAAGCAATCAGAAATTTATAAAAGAGAAAGTAAAAATAGACACAAAACGTCACAGGGACATCGTAGAAGAGAACGTAGCCAAAATTCTAAAACAGAAAATCTAAAGGATAAAGCGGGAAGATATGCAACAGAAATCCACAAAAACAATCGGCAGCAAAAGAAGGGCAATTTATAAGGGGGACAAAATGATAAACAGCCAAAAATATTTACAAAGGAAAGCTGCAAAACGAAGCAAAAAAACCATGCAATCATAACCGCAAAGACAAGCAAATATCCTTAAAAAATCTGAACCCAAAATCGGTCCCAAGATATTTAAAAAGCGGATGGAAAAGCTGATACAATAGCCGTGGGTGAAATGCAAAGAGAAAGCACCGCTTGGATGCAACCGTAAATAAAGAAATACAAATTGCAAACACAAAAACAATTTAAACGCTGAATACGAAGTGAAATAGAGATATTAAAAGCCAGGCAGATCCTGCAATAGAAACACGGAGGGGCAAGTCAACCAATAAAAAAAATCGGATACAAATATACACATGGAAAGGCATAGGAGAAAGTACAAGGGAAAGCGCGAGAGGAATCAAAGAGGGCACGATGGAAGGGCGGAAGCCGAGTATCGATGGAAGCCTCGGAGTGTCTCGTCTCACTGACGAAGAAAAAGTCCATTTCTTTGTTTTTTCATCATCATTTTCTATACTTTCACTTTTCCCCCTTTTTGTCTTGTCTTTCTCTCAATCGAACGCTCCGTCTTGGTTTATTTAAAGGAAGCTCCAAAGATGTGTGCCGAGAGCAATTTGTCATGCTTCAGCCCTGCGCTTCTCCATCAACCCTTTCGCATTTCCCCCAGCAAAAAAAAAAAGAAAGTTCATTGAGTGACGTGGTCCACTTTTCCACTGACACTCTCAGCCTCCGCCCGTCTACATTTACCCAAGAAATCCTCCAAGTTCCGTTGCATTATTGCCGAAGAAGAAAACGTTACAAAATAAAAAAGCCAAATGAGTTGCAAAAAGTCAATCTTTTCCCCCCTGAAAATGAGGTCGATTGAAGAAAAAGCGGAGGCATTTATTTGATACTGCATTTTCTCCAGTGGATGGTTGCTCCTCTGGAAATTTCTGGAGCAAAGAACGTTCATTGATTGATGGACGGAAACCAAAAGAGGAAGTTTGTACTTGGCGGGCGGAATTTTTTTTTTTTTTTAGGAAGGAATTGTACGTGATTCTTTTTGAAGGAGAAAGGCAGTGGCCAGAGGAAGATCCAGCGGAGCTGTTTCCGGGGACGTTTAATCTCTTTCACGCTTCCTGCATTACGTTGTCTGTCCTTTTAGGCTTTGTTTGGGTGAATCTGATTCCATGTAATTTGTCCGGGATTTGGAGAAACATTAATATGCATGCAACTCTTTGAAATGGCTTTTAAATGCGTCAAATAAAATATGCGAGGGATCTATTTTTACAGTAGATTTCAGAATTTATTTTGAATTGCCAAAATGAAAATTATTGTACATATTTGAAAGCCTTTTAACGTGCCAACATTTTTTCTTCATTTTTTGTGTCGTTATTTTTGGTGAACTTTGTGGTTTTTTTTGCTATCATGATTTCTCTATTTCCAGCTTTTTGGATTATTTTTGCATTTTCTAATTTTTTCTGATTATTTTTTGCTTTTGAGATTTTTAAATTTTATGAAACTTTTAAAGTTATCATGATTTCTCTATTTCCAGCTTTTTGGATTATTTTTGCGTTTTCTAATTTTTTCGGATTATTTTTTGCTTTTGAGATTTTTAAATTTTATGAAACTTTTGAAATTATTTTCGTGGTTTTTACATTTTTTGTTGGATGTTTTATTTTTTTGCTTTCTAATTTGTTCCGAAACTTTTGGGCTTACTTTTTCGTTTTTTCATTTTTCGTGTTGATGTTTGTGGGCTCATTATGCTCTTTCTTGTTTTTTCTGAAACTTTTGGATATATTTTTGCACTTTTGTAATTTTTTGCTTGACGTATTTTGGGTTATTTGTTCGTTTCTATTTTTCTGAAACATTTAGTCTTATTTTTTTTTAGCTTTTTCCATATTTTTGTTCGATGCATTTTGAGTTTTTTCCGCTTCCGTCAAATTTATCCTTTTTATTTCCGTTAATTTTGTGCTTTCGCCATATTTCACGTTTCTGAATTTCGTGCTTTTTTAATTTATTTCTCGCGTTTGGTTAATTTCGTGCTTTTGCTTTTCTATTTGTAATTTTTGTCGTTCCCGTTTTGGTGTTTTCTCCATTGTTTTTGCCTGGAGATTTCCTCCAGGTTTTGCGCGTATTCATTTTCGTCCCTCTTTGTTCATACAATTTCTGGATTTCTCCAGGTCCTGACGTAAATACAGCCGTTATTCATATGTACGCACAAACAATATCTGGAAGCCCACACACAAGCGGTACTAAATCCGAATCGTGACATGAGCCAGGAGAAATATTGGCTGGAGAAAGTAATTTGTTGTGGATTTCCTTTTTTGGGGAAGGGGGTAAAAACTCGTGACACAATTTCCCTGGAAGAATCCCGTCCCAGTAATAAAAAAGGGAGCGGTTTGGAGCCCGTGGGAAGTGTCAAATGTGTGCCAGAATGTGGGACACCCAATGCAAAACAAAGGGGAAGAAAGTGACAGGGGAAAGCTGGAGAAAGTCGGAGTGAAATAAAATATTAGGGTTTCTTGTATGCACGCACTTTTTATTTATTGGGTGAGTTGCAACTGTTGGCAGTTTCCTTTGTTCGACCCGCCAAATGAAGGAAACGAATGACTTTATCATGTAAATGGACGAAAAGGGAAGAATGGACGGGGAAAAATCATTTCAGTGCTAAATAATGAGGCATTTCTCTCAAAATAGCTTTTCCTGAATTCATTCGTGCATTTTTATTTAACTTGTTATGGAAAAAATCTATGCATAGACAGTTTAAACTTTCCCGGCTTGGCCATCTCCAAGTACAGCGTTTTTGAAGGGAAATAAATATTTTATGGAGTGTAAAATAACCCAAAAAATCGCCTGGACTCTTCCGTATACGTATTGCCATTCTATTTTTTAAAATTGAATTTATGACTTCATATTATGATAATTTATTGCACATTCAAATAACGGCCAATGTCAAGTCTTGCGTGGAAAGTGCCCAGTTTTTGCGGTCATTTCATTTTTGTTGACCGGCGGATATTTTATGGTAAAAAACATTTCTGGGACAAAAAAGACAAATTTATGACTATAGCCTATGGCTACTTTTTGACACGTTCAATTTCCTGTTCAAGTTTTTGTTTATGGCCACAAGTGACCGTTTTTCTTCTTGTTTTTTTCGTGTATGTTTTCGGGATATTTCGAGATTTTGGATTTTGTGGGATATTGTGGGAATTTTTTATTAAATTCTGTTTCGAATTTTTATGGAAATTTTAATGAGCTCTTTCCGGGCTTTTCTGTACAATGTTTCTGGAAATTTTAATGGAATTGTTCTGGAAATTCGGATGCAATTGTTTGGGGAATTTTGATGGAAATGTTCGGTAAATTTTGGTATGTTAGTTCTGGAAATTTTGATGATCTTTCTCTGAAACGTTTGATAAAATTGTTCTGGAAATTTCGATGAACTTGTTCTGGAAATTTCGATGAACTTGTTCTGGAAATTTTTATGAAATCGTTCCGTAAATAATTGGTACAATTGTTTTTATGAAATTTTTCTAGGAATTTTAATGCAATATTACTAGAAAATTTAACTAAATTAATCTGGAAATTATAATGCTATGTTTTTGGGAATATTAATGAAACTGTAGTGGACATTTTGATGCACGTTTTCCGGGATTTATGATGCAATTTTTCTGGGAATTTTGATGACATTTTTTGGGCAATTTTGATGACATTTTTTGGGAAATTTTGATAGATATTTCTGCCAATTTTGAAGAAATTGTTATGCAAATGCTGCTGAAATTGCTCTCAGAATTACGATGATATTGTTTTGGGAATTTTGATAAAACTATGCTAAAATTGTTTGTAGGCTTTTTGAAAATATTTTAATAATAATTTAGAAAATGTTTCAAATGAATGTTCACGGACTTTTCTGGTTGATTTCTTTTTAATTAAATTTTTCTTTAATTTTACTCCTGGATGTTCCCTTATTTCTTGCACAAAATTTATTTTGGGACCATTTCACGCTAAACGCTTGCATGATTTCCTCCCTGAAATATTGGTGTAATTTCTGGCGGCACATTCATATCCATGGGACCAAGTGACAGTTTTGGGAGGCGGCATCTCCCCATTTAAATGCTGGGGAAAGGAGAAGGGAGTATCGTGAGAATATTATTAAAAGGAAAAGAGAAAGGAGAGTTAGAAAAAGAGAGAGTGTGTAAAAGGGAACTAATCACTACTCCCCAAAGGAATTGAGATGGAAAGCCACCAGCAAATTAGCGGTTGGTGCGGTGACTTCAAAGTGAGAATAATGGGCTTGAGTCGGAGGGGGAGAAGCAGATAAAAAGGACGGGTCCTTCTGGGAAGATTATTGGAGATGTGACTGGAATTTTTCCTGTCCCCAAGAATTTTTCCCTCCCCCCAAAAAAAAACTTCTCCCGGGTCATGACGTTTTCCCTACAAAAAAAGATGAGGAGATGGGACCATCTGTGAGACTCATCCTTTATCCTTCTCCACCCAAAAAAAATATCCTTTATTTTTTTGAAGAGTTTTGTGAAGATAAAAATGTCAAAATCCAATGTGAATCCTCATTCTTCCAAAGGATTTATTCCCCCACAAGAAATCACGTGGGAGCCCCCAAGGGCTTTGTCCCACATTTGATTTCCCACAAGAGTAATTTTTTCTGCTTTGGCGAAGCAAACAATCTGGCCATTTTGGGGGCTTTTGGCGTTTCCCATTGGAATGTTTTGGCACTTCCGATTGGTTTCATATAAATCCCGGGGAGCTTTAAGATTTTTCGGGTTAACAAATAACAGCTGGGAGTAATTATGGGAAATTTTCTTTGGTGATTAAATATATTGAAAGTAATTATGTATATTTTTTGCAGATATCCTTGACTCGTTGTGCGAGAAATTCCTGCAGCAAAACGTCTCCGCTATTTTGTACTTGACCAACACGGAATTATATGGACGGAGCACGGCCGCATCTCAATATTTCCTCCAATTGGCCAGCTACCTCGGCGTCCCCGTCATTGCTTGGAATGCGGATAATTCCGGGCTTCTGAGGGTAAGAAATTATTTTTAAAAAAATATATGTTTTACTTCAAATTATATTTTTAATTGGAGGACCTACCAAGTTCTAGCTCAATCTTAAGTCTCAAGTCAACGTAGACACTCATGCAGCGGTTTTTTGGTCTAATTTATTCTGGATATTTGCCCTCTAAATCCTATTTAATTCGAGGACCGAGCAAGTTCAACTTCAGTTTTACGTTTAAAATTGCTATTATAATCCTATAATCTCAATTAGTGTTACAGTCGACTCTCTTTATAACGGTTTCGCAAAAAGCAGCTCCACTTCACCGTTATGGAGAATAATCGTTATAGAGAATTATACAACACCGTTATAGAGAAAAGCGTTTAATGGCGGGGGATTCAAAATGAAAGAAAAACCTGTATAGGGAGAGAAATATGCGAAGGCGTGACCTACAGCCGTTATACAGAGAAAGTTAAACGGCGGGGGATTTAAAGCTAGTGCAATAAACGTTATAGAGAAAGAAATATGCGAAAGCGTGGCCTAAAACCATTATTAGGAGAGGGGCTGAATGGTAGGGGCTTCAAAACATTCCCGTTATAGAGAAAAAACCGTAATAGAGAAAACCGTTATAGAGAATTATTTTATCATTGAAAATATTTTAGGCGGGTTTGTGAACACCGCTATAGTGCGAAAACCGCTTTCAGGAGGCCCGTTATAGAGAGTCGACTGTAAATAATTTTGTACAATTCTGATTTCTGTTTATATGGTATACACACGTAAACACACATTACACACGTACGCAGTCGACTCTCTCTATAACAACACCCTATCTGCACCAGCAAAAGTGCTCTTATAACGAACTGCTGGTATAGAGAATTAGTTAAAAAATATTAATTAAGATTATTTTGCGGCTGAACTTTGATAATTTTACAAATTCTAACAATATTTACAGAATTGGGCGAAAATATTTACATTTTAGTGAGAAAAGAAAGAAATTGTGCTGGTATAGAGTTCCCGTGCTGTTATAGAGAAAACGTTAATGTTGAAGGGATAGCTGACTTGGGCGCTAATGCTCTTATAGGGAGAAAATGCTGTTATAGTGAGAGGAATGTGAGCGAGGGAAGAAAATACCCTGCTGTTATAGAGTAACTCCTGTTATATGGAGTGCTATTATAGAGAGGAGAGCGCACTTTACATAGTAAAGCTCTAGGGCGGATTCAGCGCTGCTGTTATAAAGTAAAATGCTCGTATAAGGAGGGCCGGGATAGGGAGAGTCGACTGTACACTGTCCTGCTTCACCTATGTATATACGCATTCCCGTACCAAGCAAAAATCGGAAAAAAATTTGATGGATGTATTTGATGGATAGCTACTTATACATTGTTGATTGAAGCAGCTATAGACTGTCTTTTGCCGTCGGGAATAAATGTGGATACAGTGGACTCTCGCTATAACAACCCTGAAGGGAAGCGAAAAAATGCCTGTTATATGGAAAAGTTGTTATATGGAACATTTAATATGTACACTACATATACGAAGGGCTGGAAAATAAAGTTGTTATAGAGAAAAAGCTGTTATAAGGAGAGTTGTTATAGAGAGAGTCTACTGTAGTTGTTCCGATTATGGAGTCTCTATATGACAACTCTGAATGGGCGGATGAAAAATATTGCTACAGAGAAAAGTTGTTATATAGAACATCAAATATGTAGCTTATATGTACGAAGGGCGGAAACAATAATGTTGTTATACAGAAAAGCTGGTATAAAGAGACTTGTTATAAAGAGACTCCACTGTATGAAATACGATGGAAGAGCTACTTTTGGGTAAATAATGATTCACCAGGTGATTGTGGTTTCTCAGTGTAAATCTTGATAAGGGCTTTGCAACGGGTATAGGTATACTTGTAGTTTCTTTGGTCTTGATTATATGCGTGCGTATATGCATAATCCGTATATACATATATGAATGCATTCCTGTATGCTCCAGTAATTTCCTATTACCCAGGCAAACATATTTAATGAATATAATAAAACATATTTAGTGAAACATATTTAGAATCTGTGTGGCTCTTACCGTGATGCAATAGCTACTGACAAATTACTCTTTCTGGTTCACTTGCATTTTCCCATTAGAGCATTGTGCCATTGTGAGACGTTTCCTTGCAATCGCCTTCTATTTTGATTATGCCTTCATCGTGCTTGAATCTAGTGTTGAATTTAGTGTTTGTTTTTATATAAAAGGATCCGTAGTCACTGGCTATTCGTCATGTAAAGACGGATTCGGTCTCTCTGTCTCTGTATAAAACCTTCCAGTCAAAATCCCACACTGCCTTCGGCGATATAATTATTAACCGTCTCACTATACGTCCAAGCTATACTCTCCGTTACATGTGAAGCCAAACATTATAGTTTATTTGATATAATTAATTTACAAAACCAATTTATGTATATACCTAAATTATATATACATATAATTACGTATGTACTATTTTCTAAGCGTAATAGCTAAATCTTTGTGCTGTCTGTACGGTAGTGTAATTCGTGAAGTGCGTGTTAGTACGTATGTTATATGTGTGTTTGCTATTTTTGTGCTTTTTCTGGAACATTCCTGGGCACTTCACATTGGCTTTTTTTGTCTTGTCTCCTGTTCCAAAAACTTATTTTTTGTCTCATTTCCCTCAGCCTAAAATTATCAGTGTTTCTTTGTTTGTAAGTTCTTTCCCCTAATCTTAATTTATGCATGTGCGTCAATGCTGATTGGCCGTTCAATCCTTGTTCTTGTATTTTTCTGTGCATTTTATTTTTTTGTTCATGTTATTTTTTGGTCTTAATAAATCACTTCTTGCCTATATGACTTGAGCTGAGCACAACCTCCCAATTCTCTTGCTTTTGGGCATTAAATCATACCACGGACATACGTAAGTCTCATTCCACCCGATACCTGCCTATTCATACTTTCCCTTTGCTTTCTCCACATATAATCACGTAAAGGAGATTTAGAATCACATAATGTTTAAGGAGTGAATGTAAACCGGACATTTAAATGGAAGGAATATGTCCAGGAAATTAGATTTCCGGGGGAAAATGGACTTGTTCAGGACTATAAGAATAATATTTATATGCTCTTATCGGTATCCAGGGGGTGGGGAAATTAGAAAGGGCGATATGGGAGAAAAATGAAGGGATATCGCTTGGTTGGGGGAAAAGTGGGGTAATTCTGGAAATGCTCCAGCGTGTGAAGTGCTCTTGAGGTAGATATTTCGGGAGATGAAATTCCCTGTCAAGTATCGATCGGCGTGGAAGGACAAGGAGTGGTGCTCTCTTAATAAGTGCCTTCTCCATGGCAAAAGGACGGGAAGAGACGAGGATGTGATACTACATACAAATGTCCTCAACTCCAATAACGGCCGAGTATTTATATTCCTCTTGCTTTCTCTCTCTCTCTCGCTCTCTCTCTCTCTCGCTCTTCAAATGGGAACAACTCCCCACTTTTTCTCCTTCCCACTTAAGCAAATGTATCTTTTTTTAACAATGTCTCACGCTCCCGAAGGCGATGGATGTTTTCTGGAGTTTTTGGGATTTCCGAGTGTAATTCTGGGTTGAGTTCCACGTTGAATACTGTTGGAGGAAGCAAATGTGCAGACCTCAAAATTATAAGATGGGCTTAAACGTAAGCAAGGCTCAAGGTTTTTAAACGCAAGAAAGTCTGAAGGTTTTTTAGACGCTAGCAATTCTAACGTTTTTTAGATGTTATAGCTAGTCTCAAGCTTTTTAAACGCAAACAAGTTTGAAGTTTTAAAATTCAAACAAGCCTGGACTTGTCTATAATATCAAGCAAATCTGAAGTGTCTAAGTACGAGCACGTTGGCAGTTTTTCAATTCAAGCAAGTCTGAAGTTGTCCAAATAATGCAAAACGGAATAACCTAACCTAAAATCTAAAACGGATCTAAAATGATTTCTCTATATCAAGTCTGAAGTTCCCTGAATTAAAATCAAAATCCGAAGTTGCCTAAATTCCAGGCAAAGCTCTACTAAGTTCAAGTCTGAGTTTTTCTAAATCCAAGTCTGAAGTTCACATTATGCAAACAAGTCTCAAGTTCTGTGAAACCAATTAAGTCCTGAGCCTGACTGATGGAAATAAAAACAGAGTGGAATCTCTATATAAGAACTCTCAAGGGAAGGGCAAAACATTTTGTTACGGGGAAAAGTTGTTATAAAGAACATTAAATATGCACCTTACATATACGAAGGGCTGGAAAAATAATGTTGTTACATAGAAAGGATGTTATAAAGAAGCTTGTTATAGAGAGACTCCACTGTAGTTCAATTACCTCAAATGTTTCTTAGTGCAAAGCTATATTTAAGAGTAAGCAAATTACGAGAATCAAAAATGAAAACAAATAAAAACTAAAACAAGTCTCAAGTTGTTATTTGCAAAACAAATGCCCAAAAATGTAATCTTTACTACTCGTTCTTAGCTCTATTGGCAATACGAAAGCGAACACTTCCATATAACATTTCTGTCAATGTATTGAAGGAGAAGAAATAGAAACGGATACAAATCGGCCATCCTCGTCACTAGTGACATGCGCAATCCTTACCATTTTACTGCGAATGGGAAGAAACAAAAAAATGGGGAAAATGGAGGTCAAAAAACTAAAGAAAGGACGGTTCCCCTCAGACGGAAGAAGTCCCGGAGAATCCCTGCTTCGCCAGGAGGGAAAGGGACGTGGCCGTGTCGGGGAGGAAATATGATTAAGTGTCTCGTAACAGCTCCGGAGCAAAAAGCAAAAAAAAAAAGGGAACAAGTGTAAGAGGAGAATTGATGATGAGATAGATGGACCAAGACAAAGGAACCTTTCTCCTTCCTCTTATTCCCTCATTTTTCTCCTGCCTTTCTCCCAGAAGAACAAAAAAATATAAAAAACTTTCCCAACAATCATCTTTCTTTTCTCGGAGTTTTACACCCAACTTTTCTTTTTGCCCCCAAAAAATTCTGCAAAAAAAAGTGAAACGTGTGAGTAACACTTGTAAATTATACGACTTGAACTTGCAACAAATGTCCGTAAATTACATGGAGAATGGAGATATTCACAGAATTATTCTAAAAATAGAAGCCATAAGGGATAGATATACAGTAGAGTCCCTACATACCAAGTCTCTTTATAACAACATTTCTCTATAACACTTCTCAACATTATTTTTTCCGCCCTTCGCACATATAAGCTACGGGTACAGTGGATTTTCTCTATAACAACTCTCCTTATGACAACTTTTTCTCTATAACAACTTTAGTTTTCAGCCCTTCGTATATGTAGTATACGTACTAAATGTTCCATATAACAACTTTTTCATATAACAACCATTTTTCCCGTCCCTTCAGGGTTGTTATAGAGAGAGTCCCCTGTATTACGTTCTATATAACAACTTTTCCCTGTACACAATAATTTTTTTTGCCATTCCCTTCAGTGTTGTTATACAGAGATTCCACTGTAGGTATACAAAAACTATCGACTCTCGCTTTAATAGGCCTCCCTGTAATGGTTCTCGAACTCTAACGGTGTTCACAAACCCGCCCGAGAGATTTACTCTGATCAATTCACTCTCTGTAACAGTTTATTCTGTCATGGGTTTTCCTCTATAGCGCGGAAGTTTTGAATCCCCCACCATTTAGCCTCTCTCCCTATAACGGTTTTACTTTAATTTTGAATACCTCGCCGTTTAGCCTTCTTCCCTATAACGGTATCAGGCCAGGTCTTTGCATATTTTGCTTCCTTCACCGGTTTTTCTTTAAGTTTGAAACCCCCACCATTCCACGTTTTTCTCTATAACGATCTTGTATTATTCCTTATACCGGCCATTCGCTATAACAGTTGAATGTAGGTGACTTTTTGTTCACCGTAGTGGGGAGAGTCGACTGTAGGATGTTAAAACCAACGATCATTTTTGTATACGTAAAATATTCTATAGATTAAATATGTATTTGTGCCAACAAAAGCCCAATTTACAAGTCACAAAGGATAGGATCTTGGCCAAACAAACGGGCTCGGGGAGACGGAAAATGAGGAGGAGAATGAACACAAGCTCCTCAGCATCCTCCTCCCTGGGGCTCCGCCATGAATTTAGAGGGCGATAGACAACGTTTGTGAGGAGGAGACAGACAGCAAGAGGAGGAATAATGGCGGGCATACTCAAAGAATGAAAGGGAAATAGGACAAAGAGAATGAAAGAGGGAGAAATACAGAAAGAAAGACAGAGACAGAGCGAGAGAAGAGAGAGATGAGAGAAAGGGGAAAGTTGTGAATGGTTATTGATTGGTGCTGAGCGCGGGC
>JAQGBT010005288.1:0-14628 GCA_034698585.1 Disparrhopalites patrizii
CGTCTCTGTCTTTCTTTCTCTCTCTCTCATTCTCTCTCTTTCTTTCTCTTTAGCGCTCTCTCATTCTCTCTCTCCCTCTATTTCTTTCTCTCTCTCTTTCGTTCTCTATTACTTTCTCTTTCTCTCTCATTCTCTCTTTTTCTTTCTCTTCCTCTCTCTGTACCTCTCCAATTGCTCCGTCTCTGTCTTTCTTTCTCTCTCTCTCATTCTCTCTCTTTCTTTCTCTTTAGCGCTCTCTCATTCTCTCTCTCCCTGTATTTCTTTCTCTCTCTCTCTCTTTCGTTCTCTATTTCTTTCTCTTTCTCTCTCTTTCTGTCTCTCCAATTCCTCCTTTCCTCCTCTGTCTCTCCACTCCCTTTTGTCTTCTTGCCCACAGTTTTCTTGCCCCTTCTAATTTTCTATCCCATTGTCCTACCTTATTTTTTGTTTTTTTTAACCTCCTCATTTTCTTCATTTTTATGTCTCTCCCGTACGTCTTATAGTCTCTCTTTTGACTCCTTTGACCTCCATGAACCTTATTGGGAAAATTCTCATAGCTTTACCTCCTGGTGTCCCTCACAAAATACAATCTCAATTTCCTTCGAATTTTTTTCTTAATGTATCCGCATCCACTGGTTTACCCGTTTAACCCCCAAGCCTCTTGTCCATCTATATAATCTTCATGTCGCCAACTTAACTCTTTTCCTCATACCAACCCTTTTTTTTATTCTACTTTTTCCATTTATTTATATCTTCGCCATTTTCTCCACCACAGTTTTACTCCATTTTTCTCTTTCATCCCCGTATCTTGCTCAAACCTCATTTGATATCTACAGTGTTTCTCAATCCAGTTTCTGCATTTCTTTTTGATCTTTTGATCTTTTGACTATTTGATGTATGTTTTTAATTCGCGCTTAATTCCTCTTTCCCTAGATTTTCCTAATGGTCTTTTCCTTTCTTTCTATTTACCCTTTCGGTTTATTTTCTTTAGTCCTTTTAAAAATGTATTGGTTTCTCCTTCTTCCATCTAACTGATTATAACTAACTTCCATTATATCTAACTTCCATTATAACTGATCTTCTTTTGATATTAAATCTGCTCTTTCAAACAATTTGTGTCAACTCCTGTCCTTCTTATACAATATTAACCTTTTTTCTTTTTCTATCATAACCTTTTTCTTTTCTTTACTGGTAACTCTTTTTTCATCCTTAACAATTTTTATTTTCACACTTAACCCTTTTAAAGTCTTAATCCTTCGTCTTTTTCCGTCTTAACCCGTTTTATTTTTTATTCTTAGCCCTGCTTCTTTTTTCTTCTTAACTCGTTTTTGTCGTAACCCTTTTTTCTATAGAAACTCGTCTTTTTCTTTCCTAACTCTTTCTCTTCTTCCATCCTAATAGGTTTTCTCTCTCAATCCTTTCAGTCTTCCATCTCTAGCCTCATTCACGTTTTCTTCTATCTTAACCCATCTCCTTGTTCCGTCTTAACCCTTCTCTTTCTTTGGCCTCTTCCTTTTCTGACATAACCCTTTTGTCCACTAATTCACTATAGCTGTCTCCTTTTTAGGAGCTGTTTACTCGGTCTTGATGCGGATTTTTTTTGTAGTCATGCTGCTTCCTGGTTTTCCTTGTCCGCCGTCGCTTTCTCCAGCTCGTCCCCCAGTATTGTCCTTTAGCCATGTGTAGGCCGTACAAATTGCTATCATCGTTGGTAGTAATATGTATTTGTTATATGAATAAAATGGTGATGCAGACGTACACACCCAGAAATAGTCTCAGTCACACATATTCCCTCTTATTGTTCCTTTCTTCCCCCGTTTTATCCTCCCCATAACCTTCCGCCGCGTTGAGTGAAACTTTTCCCAAAAAGTTTACTTCTCGTCTTTTACTTTTACTAGAACAACAACTAGGAACTGCCATCATTGTCCTTGCACATTCTTCGCCTCTCTCTCTCTCTCTAGCTTTTGCTTCCTATGTCTCGTGTAATATTTTGAATAATTCTCTCTACCTGCATCCATTACCTTACTCTCTTGCCTTGGAAAAAGGACAACTTTCCCCAGCTTGCACTTGCTCCTCTTCAACATCCACTCTCCTTACAAGTGCTTCCAAGGATGTACAAGCATTCCTTTCTTCCACTATTTTGTGCATATGTATAGTCTCGTATGTTTCCTAAGGGTCAAAATAGAAGAGAAGGAGATTCGATATAAATTAAGGTTGAAAAAAAAATACGATACCTGAAAATCTCCCCCATTGGAAATAAATCTTTCAGTAGAAAAAATGGGGATTGTGTACAAGACCCTGAGAGGGACAACCTCTCAACCCCCCAAAAAAAACGTAGGGAAAAAAACTGGGGAGAAATACTGATAGAGGTGAAAGAGAGAGAGAAAGAGGGAAGATGAAGAAAAAGTGCGAGAGAGGGGGAGAAAGTACAAGGGAGGGAAAAAAGTGTATCAGTGCAAGAGTTTATCTGGGGCAAAAATCGCCCTTTTCTCCCTATCATGAACAACCCCAAAGGAATTTGTCCTCCTCCTCTCCCATCAACTTGATTTGAAGAAGAAGAGGAAGAAAAAGGAGAAAAAAAGGAGTTCGGTACAGTTTAGTGCAGTATTTTTTTTTAACGTAAGGTGGTGGGTGGGGAGGGAAGACAAAAGGGAATATGTGAAGGCATCTCTTTCCTTTTTTCTCTCTCATTTCCCTCTCTTTTTTCCTTCTCCTTCCCCATCCCCTGATATTTTGTTCCGCGTGGCGCCATCCCAATTCTTCCGATAAGGAGGAGCAAATGCAGAAAGCGTGTGTGGGTATTCTTCTAGTGCTAACAATTCAGCTAACGTAAGCTTAAAACCCATGATCAAGTTTCAGGTCCCTAACCAGACAAGATAAAAAGTTTTTCCTCCCCCCAAAAAATTCTACTGCCTCTACGGAACTATGATTTCTCTCTCTTTTTACCTCACTTTCTATTTCTCTTCCTATTTCTCTCTTTCTCCTTCTCTTTTTCTATCTCGCCTTTCAAGTCCTTTCCTTCTCTCTCGATTTTACTCTCTCACTTTTACTTTTTCTCTCTTGCTTTCACTTTCTCTCTTTCTCTTTCTCGCTTCATGTCATTTGCTTTTCTCTCTCACTTTCTTTTTCACTTTTTCTCTCTTTCTTTCTTTTTCACTTTTTCTCTCTTACTTTATTTTTCACCTTTTCTCTCTTTCCTTCTTTTTCACTTTTTCCATCTTTCTGTCTTTATGTTTCTCTCTCTCTTGCGCTCTCACATTTCCTCTCCATTGCTCTCTTTCTTCCACTCGTTTTCTCTTGCTCTCTTTCTCTTTTACCTAGTCTCTCTGTTTTCCTCACTTTGTTTTTCACTTTGTCTTTCTCTTTTAATTGCTTTCTCACTTTTTCCCTGCCTTTTCCAGCTTTTTCTCCATTTCCTTCTACAGCTCTCACTTTCCTTTTCTTTTGCTCCATTTGTCATTTTCCATTTTTTCTCTTTTCCGCCACCACTTTCTCTCTCCCTCTTTTTCCTCTTTCTTCTTACTCTTCCCTTATTTTCCTCTCTATGCCTTTCTTCCTCTCTCACGTTCCTTCTCTTTTCCCGTCTTTCCGGCTGACTTTCCAGTTCCATTTATTTTTCTCTCCCATTTCTTACTTTTTTGTGACATTTCTTCCTTGGCTGATTGCTATGGAATTCCCCATCCCCAATTCAGTCGAAAACGTATTTGAGGGGGCAGCAGGCTCATGTATCTATGTGTAACATGTATTTGATAGAAAAGAAGATTCGTGAAGAAGGGGCTGTTCGATATCTGTCTGCCATCATAAGAATAATGATAATAGGCAGTTAGAGGTAAATGACACAATTACGGGAAATCTCTACTGCAAGGATACTTTTCCTTGTTATACCTCCTCTACCTCTCCGACTTTCTAGTACGTTTCATTCCTGGGTGTGTCTTTCTTCGGGGGAAGGTTCATATTTGTTTCCCGGTGCTAAAAATAATTCTCACTTTTTAAGGTCAGTGCGGAAAAAAGTTGGGAAAAGGATATAAAAGGTGGAGAGAAAAGCCAAATGAAAGGGATTCCTTCAGACTTAACGAACCGAATTTTTGCAGGTGCAGGTATCGTGGAGGCAAATAAGGAACAAGTTCCAATGAATCTCAGTCTATCTCCCAGTCTACATGGGATTTCATTGGATGCATGAGTAAAAAATGAAATGCGGAACGTGCAGGTCGATGACGATGCCCTTCAATAGATTCCTTCACTTTCGGGGGAGAATTCCAGCAGAGTTTAGGACAAGTAGGAAACGTGAAGATTTATAAGGACACACGAAATGCAAATCTTATTGTCACATGACTGTTACAAGGTAGTAAAAAGATTAGGGTAAAGCTTGATATTATGGCCAACTGGGTAATTGTGACCACCCAGCAATTTAATCACAAACTACGTGTAATTAAGTAAAATATTGTGAAATTAAGGACACAAGTTCCTGCCTATATTATTCATTCATTATTGGAGGACAATACATAGAATTTCAAATTCAGGAAATTTTTAAAGGTTTCCAAGTGCCAATCAAGTTCTTACTTCAAACACAATTGAAGAAAAAATATAAAAAAACGCCCCAACAAAGTGGTCACGATATCAAACTTTACCCTACCTTGGAACATACATATATTATATGGAAGAAAGTAATAACAGAGAAGACACTGCCACCTTAAGAGCATTGAGGGTGAAGTGAACATCAATTCAAACCGAGCATATCGGTCACCAAAAAAGGGAAATCTAGGGCGCACAAACACAATATAAGCGTAGAGAATACGGACAAGCAGAAGAATCAAGAGAAATTCAAGATACGAAAGACAACAACAACACAAAAATCCAGTCTCGAAGAAGGCAGAGAACGTCATATAAACGGAGGTAGAACGACACAGGAAAACAGAAGCAATCATTGGAAAAACTAAAATTTTCAATCTACAAAGGCTAAAGCAAAATACGTACCAAAATAAGAGGTGAAAGTATAGAACTTGCAGACAAGAAAAAACACAATTCAAACGTCTATAGGAAAGCAGAAATCGACCAGTGGTTTATGAGAAAGCATGCGAGAGGGTTAAAAGTCAGAGAGAAAGTAAGCAAAAGATAAAAACTCGAGAGAAAATGTAAGCGAGGAATAAAATCCAGAAAGAAAGCAAAAACGAACAATAAAAATAGAGAGAAAGCGTACAAGGGCAATAACATCTAGCAAGAAAGCGTGAGCAAAGGATAAAATTTACAGAGAGAGCGTGAACAAAGGATAAAATTTACAGAGAGAGCGTGAGCAAAGGATAAAAATTACAGAGAAAGCGTAAGCGAGAGAGATAACGCTAGAGAAAAATCGCAAGAGAGAGATAAAAGCTAGAGAGAAAGTAAAAACGAAGGATCAAAATAGATAGAAAGCGTACAAGACAAATAATTGCTAGAAAGAAAGCAAAGCAAAAACTAGAAAGACAGCATAAGAGAGAGATATAAAAGCTAGAGAAAAAGCCTAAGAGCCGAACAAATCCAAGGGAGAAAGTCCGTAATAGAGAATCCGTTAGACAGTGTCTCTGAAAAACACTAAAGAGAAAAAACAACTCAAGCACAAAGCGAAATGCAAGAAGAGGGAACAAAACCCTCGGAGAAAGCCTGAATGAAAGGGAAAGAAGGGAAAATATAAGAAATTATAGGAGGTTAAGGGTGAAAGACGTCGATGTTGACTGCGACGTCGACGGGAAATAGAAGACGAACGAGAGAGAGAGAGAGAGAGAAAGCGAAAGAGAGAGAGAAAACTCCTGCACACTGTCGAGACACACCGCTTTCCCTTCCTACACAGAGGTACATCCACACTTTTTTTTACAGTCGTTGCTGAAAAATCTCCCAGTAAAAAAAAAGTTTTTCACAAGTTTTGTCCAATTTTTTGCGTGCCTCAGGAGGAATCTTATTTGTTGAATAGACTACGAGAAGCGAAGGAAGGGTGAGAGAGAAGAGAGAGAGAGAGACGGAAAGAGAGAGAGAGAGAGAGAAAGCGAGTAAGAAAGAGAGAGAGTTAGTGACTCGTAGTCAGTTAGACTATCCTTTAATGGCAAGGTATGAAAACAGCCGAATTCCATCCCACTCGCTACTACTATTACTGCCTCCACTACTACAACTGCTCCTACTACTAATGCACCTACTACTATTACTACACTTACTACTACTACTTCTACTACCACTACTACCACGGAGAAAGAGCAGGGGTAAAGAAGCCCAAACACAGGCCGTGGTGCATGCAATGAATCCTGACGGATCCAGACTTTCCCGAGATGTCGTACATGTCAGGGAGTGTTACCTTTTTTTTCTTTCTTTATTTTTATTCCTTTTCATTCTCCTTCAGAGACGACGAAGAGGGAGGCGGAGGAGTAGAAGGAAAAAGGACGAAAGGAGAACTGGAAGTAGTAGTACTTGAGTCTACATAAAAAAAAGGGTTGTAGCAGTGCTACCAAAAAAATAATAATAAAACGAAGAAAAAGTATGTAGCAGTCCTTTCCCATACATTTTATTCCACTACAAGTAAAATATTACCCCAATTCGGGGGGAGGAAGAGTGATTGAGGATGAAAGGGAGGAAGACACCTTTGCGGGTGAAGAAGCGGCTTCAAAAATGAGTTGACAGTCCTTGTATGGGGGAAGGATGGGAAGAGGTGTATTAATTCGGGGAGGTTTTTTTTTTGGGGAGGTTGATTTTGACAGGAACAAAAATATAAAAAACGGAGGAAATATAATACTGCTTTCCATGGGAGATCCAAGGGGGGTGAGTCGGGAGGGGAAATTCCTCCGGAAGGAGATCCCAAAGGGGTGAGTTTCCGGTAACGGTGAGGAAGAAAAAATATCATGTTTTGCCATATATAATTCGAAGGAAATCACCCCGAAAATGGTAAAATAAAAAGGAAATCTTGTGGAGGAAAAGTCTGGAAGACTCCACAGAAACCGCTGGGAGGGAAGTGACACTCAAAAGGGGGAAGGAAAGGCTTTGGTGGGGGTGGAAAACAGCATCTATGCAAAGTAGTGGTGGAGGGTGGAAGGGGAAATAAATGGCACAATGCACAACCAACTCTTACCCTTTTGGTTTACAAGAAAAAAGTCGGTACAAAAAAAGACACGCACCCTTTCAAGTAGAAAAAAAGACTTGTCTCAAATACAAATAGGCTTAACGCCGCCTCGAGGGTTATGGGAGAATACCACGGATTTGGCTAATCAGGATGATGATTCTAAAAAAATAAATATATACGCCCTATTCTTTTTTCAATGGAATAAATATGTATTGAGGGACTCGTCGCTCCCCTTCTTATTCAACCCTTTTTGTCTTCATCCCCCTTCCCCCTTAAGCTACTTGGGCCTGGCACGAACCATGAATAGTGTTTTAACACTGTTTTTCCCCCGGAAAAATCTCCATTGCTACCCCCTTCAAAATTCAACCCCTCACCCACTATTTTTGAAATGGGAACAATTATTTTTACAATAACAATTCAATATTCCAGTAAAATATCCCAAGAAAAAATTCCAGTTAAAAAAAAATTTTGGATCCACCAAAAAATGGGATAAAAAAGCATTTTGGAGCCTAGACTACAAAATTGGCAGGATAAGAAACTTTCTAAGATTGAGAAAAAATTAGCACGAAAAAAAAGGAACACTGTGAGGAGAAACCCATAAATTCCCCAAATAAAGCAAATCGGTCCAAAGACGGTCTTTAAAAAATCGGCAACTCTGGCTGAAAAGCCCATTTATGGGTGGAAACACAAGCTGTGTTAAATAATAAAAGAAATGTGACCAAGAAAAAGGAATGGTTGGATGAAAAAGGGGGAAATGGGGCAAATAGAAGGATTTATATAAAAGTTGGAGAGCACAATGAAAATAGTAGACAACAGTTGGACCTAATCTTTCTTTCTGTGAGTAACATCTTCGGGGGGAAAAAAGAGGGAAAATAAACTCCTCTTTGTGGAGGGTGAGAGAAAAAAAAGTAGGGGGTTGATGTAGGCTACAAGAGAATTTTCTCCGATATACTCCAACTCCCCTTCGATCTTAGTTTCCCCCAACCCAGAAAAAAAGATGTTGATACAATTACGAAGTGAAAAAAAAGGAAAAACAAATTCAACCTTCTCTTCTTCCTCTGAACTTCTCTTGGACGTACCTGAAAACAGAAGCAAAAAGGGTTTATCAACACATCTCATCCTTTTTCACCCTTACTTCCTTCCTGTTTTTTGGGATGAATCCTCAACGTCATCATCCACGTCGTGTCTCCTCTTTCCGCATTCTCGGGAAGGAAACCCTCGGAGGATTTCCTATTTCCACGAAAGGGATCCACATAAACAGGAGGAAGAGTGAGAGAGAGAGAGAGAGAGACAGAGAGAAAGGAAATGGGAGATGACTCCAGAACAAATAGGTGTCACCAGGGGAAAGGTGAAAGCGTAGAGAAAGACAGACCCGGAGTGAGAGAGAGCATGAGAGTGACAGAGGGAATAAGGGCAAATAGGACCTTCAAAGAGAGAAAAATAGCACGAATCAGAGAAAAACCCACCAACACAAAGATGGAGAACGAGAGAAACCCAGGAAACTAGAAAAACTAGAGGAAAAACAATCGGCGGAAGTAACCAGGGAGAAATCTACAAAAACGAGACAAACAAAATCGGTGATAGACAATAGAAAGGGAAATTCAGGAAAGGAGAAACGAAAATAAATAGCAATCATGAAAGCGAGGAAATTAGGAGAACAGAATAACGAGAAAAGTTATCACAGAAATGGGAGAGATAAAAAAAATAGTCAGTAGCGAGACAGCTATTGAAATAAACGGTGTTTCAGACATTAAAAGAGAGGCAAGAGAAAGCCAGAAACAAAACGAAGTGGTAAACGAAACTGAAATTACGGGTGGAACTTGTTCAAGAACGCAATCAATTAGTGATAGAGAGAGAAATGATAAAAAACATAAATATAGAGAAAGAGAGAGAGAAGGGAAAAAGAAAGAAATATAGACAAAGAGCGAGAGAAGGGAAAAATATAAAGAAAGAGAGAGACGGGAGAAAGAAAAGAGAGACATAGAAGAGGAACAGGGAGGGAGAAGATAAAGACAGGAAGAGGGAGAGAGACAGGGGAGAAATAGGGAGAGACACAGAGAAGAGGGCAGGGAGAGAGAGGAGAAAGACAGGAAGAAGGGGAGAAAGGGAGAGAGACAGGGAGAAAGAGAGAGAGAGAAAAAGAAGGGGAGAGAGACAGGGAGAAAGAGAGAGAGAAGAAAGAAGAAAGAAGACGAGAGAGAGAGAGAAGAAAGAGAGAGGGAGAAGAAAGTGGGAGAGAGAAGAAAGAAGGAGAGAGACGTGGGAGAAATATGGACAGAGAGAAAGCGAGGTGATAAAAAATAGAAAAGAAAAAAATATGTTAACAGAAAGAGAAATAACGAAATGGTGAATGTGACAAATGGAGAGACAATGAGACCATGAATAGATGAGCAAAAACATAGAATACACTCAAAACGAAGAGACAAGGCAGAAGGACAGACATGGGAAGCGAGAAAAATAAGTAAAGAAAGAAAAAAAACCGAAAACGGAAATATAAAAAACAGAGTCGGAGGAAAAGAGAGAGAGAAAAGATCCAGAGATACAGAAATACGGACGGAAAAAGAGAGTAAAAGAGATGGAGAAATAGAGATAAATTAAGGAAGAAACAGATGGGGGAAAGAAAAAATAAGGGATGAATACGGGAGAGACGGTAGGGGTGCAAGGGAGAGTGAGAGAGAGATGAAATACATGAGAGGTTACAGGAATCCCCAAAGTCTCAGTCAGTCTCATGTCACCCAACAATTTCCTGGAGGATTGGCATGTATCAACAATTTACCACTCGTACAACCTTTCTCCTTTACTCCAGGAGGTTCCAGCATATGTACTGCGGTACATTCTATCCCATTTAACCTTCCTTGCCTCCTCTACTTTCTGTCCTTTTACCTTCCCCCTCCAATGTCTCTCTCTCACTCTCTCTCGCTTTGTCTCAATGCATTTCCATTTCCTTCTCCCTCCCGCACTCACTCACCTTAGTTGATGGATGGTCAACAAAGCCTGGTGAGGAGTGGGACCCAGAGATACACAGTCGTGTGTCAACTTTGATCCTGTCACCAATCTCTCCCACCCATCAAACACTTATATAACAGATTTCCTCCTATTCAACCTTCCCCATATTCCCGTTTACCCGCCACGGATTTTTTTGATCCCTTAAAAAATACTCAAGAACAAAATTGGATGTAATAGAATTGTCAGGAAGGACTTTTAGTTTTAATTCTCAATGCAGTTTTAAATGAGTTAAACCGATGGATTCAGCACACGATGAACTGAAGAGCATCTACATATGTTTATACCAAAGCAACTAGATAATTGTATACTCCATAAATAGAAATCCCCCGAAATGAAAGCCATAGAAATACGAACTTTCTAATTCCCTCTTTACGGGAGTTTCAAGATTCTGACAAAGGTGAAAACTCGGATGCAAAAATAATACCGGAAAAATGAGTCCAAAAAAATTTTGTTTTAAAAGGAAAAATGCAGGGAAAAAAAGAATTCCTAGGAACTAAAACGGGAATTGATGCAACGGGAGAATAATGGGCTATTGAAATAGGGGGGAAAAAGGAAGACAGACAAAGTCGGGTGAAAAAGAATTCCAAGAATATATATGCATATACATATGCCTGTTATTACCTATACTTCTCCAGTTACATAATGAAGGTTGTAGAGAAAAAAAAGTTTTTTCTCCTCCCCCATTCTCTATCTCTCTGACTGTGTAAAAAGATAAAATGATGACAAGTTAATGTAATGATAATGTGAATATGCAATATATATTTAAAGTGAGAGGCAAGGGCAAGCTCCACTGGTTTAAATCATGGGGATAAATTGCCCCAAAATTTACCCTTCACCATCCCTCTGTCTCTCTCTCTCTCTGCTCTTCCCTTTCTCTCGTCGTTCCTTTCTTTACCTGCTCCAACTAATATCTAATACATTTCCTTCACCATTTTTCACCTATAATAAAATAGGGACACATATTATATTTCTACGCTTTCAGGCCAGAGAGGAATTGCCTCAAAATAGGAAGGATGCTGGAAGTTGAGTACATGTGCATATACACTTATAATAAATGGAAACAAGTGAAGAATTTCTGGAGCATCTAGGGCAAGCTGGAAATAGAGGAAAGGAGCACAATCACAACGAGAGAAATGGAAGGCAGAACGAGATATGTAGAACCATTCAAAATAGCAAATTTGGAAAATAGGAGAGAACAATGAATAAATTCTGGGAAGCGTTAATAGTGAGAGAGGGATGAAAGGAAAAAGAAGAGACAAGCAGTAAACAAAGAGATAGAGCCGTGAGATCAAGTAAGAGAAATTTGCAACGGAAAGAATCGCCCAAAATATTACGAAAAGTGGAATAGGACAGCGAGACAAGATTCGGAGGAAAAAATGAAAGTGATACATAAAAGACGAAAATGGTCACAGAGATGCAAAGCAGAAAACGGTCACAAACACACGAAAGTGAAAAAGGCAAAGACAAAGATTCCGAAGACAAAAGGGAGAAATCAAAAGAAAATGGAGAGAAATAGGAAAATAAAGCAAAAATCCAGAGACACTGAGCAAAATAAAGCAAAAATCGAGAGACACTGAGAAAAATAAAGCGAAAATCGAGAGACAGGGAGCAAAATAAAGCGAAAATGGAGAAACTGATAATATGCTAATTGACGAAAATTGAGAGATTGGGAGGAGACAAGGAGAAAATAGAGACAGGAGAATAAGGAGAAAATAGAGACAGGAGAATAAGGAGAAAATAGAGACAGGAGAATAAGGAGAAAATAGAGACAGGAAAATAAAAAGAATATGAGAGGAAAGTAATGAGAAAAAAGAGAATCTGAGAGAAAAACAGAGAATCTGAGAGGAAAATAATGAGAAAACAGAGATTGAGAAGGTGAGAAATATTGAGCCAATGGCGAGATTAGTAAAGAAATAAAGGAATAAATACAAGAAAGAAAGCGAGACACAATCACATAAAATGGAAAATCACTAGAAAGAAACCTCAAAACAATTTTCGTAGATGCCCATGTATAAAGTAGATAAAAAGAGACGCAAAAAGCCGAGAGAAGTGTCCATATTAAGAGAGAGTGAGAGATATAAAAAAAATACCAGAGAGATACCCAAGCAGATAGAGAAACTCTAAAAAAAATTGGGTTGATTTCACCGCCGGAGCAATAATAGGAGAATGTCCTCCAAGTGGTTGTAAGCCGCCTTCAGATAGAATATTTATAGTCCCCCCCAAAAGACACCCTGACAAGGTATTGTTGTCTCACATGATACATTGTTGCTGAGTGGAGGCCTCCTCACATTGGGAATCCCTCTTTATCTTGTAAATCTCCCCACTTTTTTCCCCTCTCTCTCTCTCTCTCTCTGTCCCCATCCACCACTACCACCACGAACCACCACTCACTCAGAGGGGGAAAAAAGGGGACAGGGAGGGAGGGAAAATGTTCCCGTCTAAAAATCATGTGAGAAAAAGAAGGGAAGAAATGGAAGGACACACACCATGAAGGGGTGGAAGAAGCTGTGAGGGAAGAAACAGAGAGAGGGACGAGAGAGGAAGTGAAAGAGAACGCAAGGCCCGAAAAAGCCTCCCTCTCCCTCTCACTCTTTCTCCTATTCCTGGACCTCTCCCTCTGTCATGTTAAGAGCTCCGACTCCCCCAAGCCGTACAAGTATTCACGTTCTGGACGTGATACGTGCTACTACAAACTTTTTTCCTTTCTCTCCTTGTCTCTGTCTGTCTCTCTCTCTCTCTGCGTGAGGAAAAACTCACCACCAACGTTCTTCTTCTTCTTCATCATCATCATCATCACCATCCCCATCCAGTATAAAATAACACTTGGAAAAACTTGTTTTTAACCCCCTGCAAAAAATCTTATTTTTTTACCCTTTTAGCACGGAAAAAAGTTTGAAATTATCCGGCTCAAAAAACAATTCCATAACAAAATCCTTGTTTTTTTTTACCACCTTACATTAATTTCTCACCATTCCCTTTTGGACTTGGTGCTGTGAACACGGTCTTCTACCCCCGGTGAAAAGAGGAACTCTCACCCCCTGTTTTTTCTGGGACCTATAGTCTACTTTTACCCCTCAACAAGGATTTTTTTGGGAGAAAAAATATCCAAAATTTCAAGGACTAATATCTTTGTTTTGGTCGTAATTACGAAAAACAAAAATTTTAAAGTGAACTTTTTTTGGGGGGTCTGACAATAGTGACAATTTTATCCAAATTGAGACCTGCCCATTGTTCCTGTTAGACCCTATTTCTCTGTACTTTTCAGACTCTTGGCCAAGTGAATTACTCATTTTTATTACGAGACGACAACATTGAGGATTAAAGGAAAATAATTAAAAAAAAAACAATAAAAATTCCAGGGAGACGCACCCAATAAAAATTCAAGTCAAACTAAGAACAATAAATATTCAAAGGAGAGAAAAAAGAGAACAAAAATTGAAGGAAGAAAAAACAATAAAAAAATCAAGGAAGAAAACGAACAATAAAAAATTAAGGAAGAAAACGAACAATACAAAATTTCAAGGAAGAAAAAAACAATAAAAAATTAAGGAAGAAAACGAACAATACAAAATTTCAAGGAAGAAAAAAACAATAAAAATTCAAGGAAGACCAAAAATTACCAAAGCCTTGACCCATACCAGAGAAAGCAACCCACCATCGTCTCCTGCAAAGGTGGGGTGAAGGTAAGTACAAAAGCCTAAGGAGGCAAAGAAATCCCAAAAAAAAAGCATTTGTATACTATAATATATAGTCATAAGTTATGAAGGAGGGGGTGAATCTGGGGCAACGTGAGACTCCTCCATTTTTTGTTGACCAACTTATACTACCCTCAATGGGGGTCCATCATCATCTTGGACTTCTCTCACCAATACTAACACATTACTAATAATACTATACGACTCTCTTCAAATAATTTCTCCCACTCGATCTTCATTGTTTTAATGGGCAATCCATTTTAAGGGATTGTGGGCGAGGGCTTCCGAGGGGAGGGTGGGATGATATGGCGGGGATACTAAAAGCAATAATAATGTTGGGTATCTTCAAATTCAACTATCCAACCGTCCCCTACCAATTTTTTTTTAAAAGTTGGGGCACTATGGGAAAAGTGAAGAGAATCTAAAATTTACTTGTACCTTCCCGGAGAAAGTACGGGTGTGTGGGAGAAAGGGATTTGGGAAGGATGTACGGGAAGGGGAAGGGTTTGGGAGGCAGCCACGGTTATCTTTATGTCTTTTAACTGAATTTATGATGGTTGAATAATAAAAGCATAAATATGAAAGTGATTTGACATGTGACACACATGTTTATCCTATTTCCTCTGCAGGGAAATAAGTGAGAGCACGTGTCCCCTCACACACTCACTTATCTTCTTATGCCTTTACTCTCTCTCTCTCTCTCTTGTCTTGTCGTTTTCTTCCCCGTACTTGACTTTACATTTATCCAGAGAAAGAGTGGGAGGGGTGGGAGAGGGACGTGGTGTGAATTTTTCATCCCTCGTGTCTAATGCATTCAAAATCTGTTGTTGTTTTCTCCCTCACAATATGTGCGGGGTGTCGGGTGGGAGG